>QLPG01014720.1:443-14929 GCA_003314385.1 Gomphus sp. MG54 | reverse complement strand
TCGTGACTCGAAATGGGACAATAGGGAGTGGCCGAATATAAAACAATGGGGTCGTGTCCAAGGATAATACAAGGACGGGGAGTCCCGAGGTGAAATGAACCGAGGGGTGCGGATGGCGAATGTGCCGAGCCGGGACGGGCGCACCAAGTGTTATGCAGGCAACGCGGGCATTTGGTTGTGGATATAGGATGATTGCTCGGTCGGCACTGCCGGCGGATGGGTCTCGGTACGTGGACTTGACAGACAAACATGTTGTGACAGTGAAGACCATTGGCCCCAATCCAAGTATTGTTTTCAGCTTGACCGATTATAGACCATGGGCAAGGACATATTCCATGTTACATTGAAACTGTAAACAGGGGGTTGATCATATTATATTTGTAGCACACCTTCCGAATCTTGTCCCATCTACTGAGGTAATACTTTACGTCTGTGGTAGTCTACCTAACATGAGAGTAGATGGCTTCTTTATTCAGGAGTTCCCCCCTTACCCTAATTCCAAGGAGCCTGGACATATTAACATTGAGTTCTGTAATGATAACAGGATTACTGCGGTAGTGAGATGGCAATGAGTTATTGATGATTCCTATATTTCTATCTTCTCACGCATGGTTTCCTATCCGTTATTCTAGTTCAAAATTATGTGTACTTCTCTATTCCTTGATTTCCCTAGCAGCTTACATAATGACCTTTCATATCTAGCCAAGTATGGCAATGATTTTGGTGCTCAAGGGGATGGTGAATGGGCCTAGTCTTGGTCTTATTATAAGGCCAGAGAATGGAATATATTGAATTGTGTTTGAAATGCCTTGATCAATATGAGGTTGCTTTGAACCATGCACAAGCAGTGTTACAATGTGGACAGAATGTATTGGTTGACACTTGATTGGGGGTATCAGTGAATTCCCTCGATTTACCCAATCAAGACCTCAAATGTACAACAAATGGAGCCAATTCATTGTGTTGGCAATGTGCGCAGTGTCTCTGACTCTGAAGAGCTGGATTTTCGGTATACTATTATTAACAATGTCTGGAAAAGCCATAAGACATTGAAAATATTAATCTTTAAGGTGATAATCTGTTCTGTGTCCTTTATTCAACCACTTGATAATCAACAGAAACCTTTGAGCTATGTGGTGAAATCTATAGGTGAACCATTATTAGCATCAAAAAATTGTCACAGGCTTGTCTTTGTATCTAATTGCTGGGTAGTCACATTCATTTCAAATGTCCTTGAGCATGTTAGATTGTTTAATCCCACATACTATTCATATCTCTAATTAATGTCTTACAAAATAAGACATTATACATACAGAGCTCTATGAGTAGTATTGGCAATCTGATAACTTACTAGGGCTCTGAACTCAACATGTATAGACACACAGGTCTTCACTCAAGGAGTCAACCTGAAAGGTTACCCATGTGGACTAGATGGTGTAGTGGTTAACACCATAGCTATATATGCTATAGCCCTGGGTTCAAACCCCAGTCTGGTTGTTCTTTTCACCTCAACAGAGCAATCCCTCTGCCAAACAATATACCCATCCATGAACCTTCACCTCTTTATTATCCTTGATAGTAGATGATTTATTCAGTGCTTTAACTTGCTCTCTCACATTCCCAATCACAAGCTCATCGAGGGTCATCTTCCCATGGCCTGCATTGCAGAGAGACTGCATGAGTGTCACAAGTGGAGCCAGCCAGATGTTTATTGGAGCAGAGTACGGCAAATCAGGGTCAGCAGGTGAGTCAGGGCCATGCTAGGAGGCTTGCAAGGTGGCTTTGCATCCACCGCAATGGGTGTGGCCGAACACCAAAACTGCAAAAATTTGTTGCTACCGGCATGGATGACACAGGAAAGTGGTGGCTCACCATGCTTGATCTTGAGATGCCTAACTGCATATGAAAGTATCGAATCTCCTTTGATATTATTCAAGTGGAACATACCGGTGAAGAAGAGCACCGATGAAGTAGCATAAAATTGAGGTCGAGTATATACACACTTTGCTATGTTTTGTTGCACAAAGATATCACCTGGTTTAGAACCAGTGATAACCGATTCTGGCACTTGTGAATCAGAGCATCCAATCCACAGGGTCTATCATGGTTATGTTATCAGCTGTCAAAAAGTGCAGAAATGTGGTGGGATTCTGTTCAATGTAGTAATCCTACCTTTGGAGATTGTCCTTCTGTGGAAACAGTGAAAAAATGGGGATTATCGGCTAGGACTTGGGCGGCCCAAATCAGATTGTTATGGCGCAGGGCTTCAAACGGGACTCCAGGGTGTCCGTTGTCACAATACTCAAAAGGAATCAGTAGTTTGAAATGGGCAACGGTCGAGTAATGCCAAACTTCTCTGGTGTAATCACCTTTTTAAATGGTCTGTGAATCTTCGGATCAGGCTGGGGCTTGGAAGTACACTTGAACAAAGTGTTGGTGATTTATTGGCCACATATGGAGTTGCATAGGCATTCCACCAGGTGTTTAGTGACCAATCTGGAGATTTCCAGTCATAGTCCTATCGTATGAGACCACACAGGACAAGTTAGCTTCCACTTTGGAATCTAGTAGCTACCCAAAGGCCTCATTGATCTATCAAGGTCATTGAGTACTATGTACAGGTACAGTTCCCTGTCAGGTAAATTAATTATAATGGCTACCACAACGTTGGGGTGCAGGTGCATACTTCTGTTATTCCACAGCATGCCCTAGGAGTTCTTTGTGCCACAGTTTACCTCAATACAAATGCCACATCAGCGTAGACAATAGTTGGTGAAAAGAAGTTGACAGAATTCATCACTGCAACTGTCGTAGGCACTACCGTTAAGGCTCTGAGAGCACCAGCTCCTGACAAGAATCACTGCATACCTCGGTTTTCCATTCTTTTTTTCTGGCATTGAGCGTAAAGTCGTTGTGCACTGGTGGTTACTTGTAGAACAGAAGGGGCTGATTTCCTAGGATTCTTTCTTCACGATCAGTGTGTCATGGTTGGTAATTGGTGCTAAAGTAGCGTGCTGCTGCCCCTCCTACAATTGGAAAACCTGTTGTATTCTGGTTCAGGTTTAGTTCTCAAAAAATCTCACCAGATGTATAAATTTGAGTCTCAAGAGTGTTCAAATAAAGCACAACTAGAACAGCTTCTGGTTCGAAGATGATTGTTATTCTAACTATACCTAGAACAGGACTAAGGTAACCTTAGATTTCGGTATCTAAGGTAGGCAAGGGAAAAACTCACATCTCAGCTTCTGGTTCAAAGATGAGACCTGTCTATGCGCTAAAATGAGTGATGAGGAATGAGCGAGATTCTTACTATTGAATAGGACTTGAATAGGACTTGAAAAGAGGACAGGATGTCCCAAAGTAAGATAGGTTGAGGAGTCAGGAGCAGAAGGGAAGGGATTAATAGGTGGTGGATGAGGGAAAGTGGATGAGGGATGGGCATGAGGAGTATGGATGGTGGATGTGCCAAGCCGAGACCAGTGTATCAAGTGACTTGCATGTGGCTTGGACACTTGTGTGTGGGTGTAGTCTAATTGCTTGGTCAGCACTACCAAATTACCAGATACTCGGTATGTGTACTTGACAGTTTAGCTATCAAGAAGGAGGTACTTTCAAAGTATATTTTACTATGCTTCAGCTCACTTGGTCATACTAGCCAAACATTCTCAGTATAATTCCACATGTAGTGATCAAGTCAACTATTCACAAGTTACTATGCATGTCAGGCTAGCTTGGTATATTCAGTTCATCACATCCCTCATCCTACTTTGCTTTATCACTTATTCTTTTATGTTTTTTTTTTCACTCTATTTTAGTGTACCTCAGCATGTATGCCCATTCTCCATTTCTCTTTATTTTAGTTATATTTCTTATGCTACCCTGTTCTATACTATGGTCATCTATCCCCATCCCCTTTTACTATATAGGTAGCACATCATCCAGTATATATTCTCTGTTTAGAATATCAACTTAAGTTACACATATGTATATCTCCTCTATGTCAGTGTTTATATTTGGAACTGACACTTTTGGTCCTCTTCAAAACAACATCTGATATCTGATAGCAGTGTTAAGAGCATGAGCAGCAAGGTTGTTAATGCATATATCTCAGCGAGGTTGAAACTTTGCAAAGGTTCAGAGTAGGGCTGTCAAGCATCGGTAATGCTGAAGATGTGGGCAGGGAGCAGCCAAGTCTTGTAGGCCAAAAGTAGTAGCTTGGCTTTAGCGTCCTTTTGTGTTGCACTCTACTCTCCATGTGTGCCACCAATTTGGAACAGAAGGGATACTTGGGAGAGTGCCGAAGGTGCTGGCCTGAGTAGAGGACTTTACAGGGGAAAGGGAAGGTAAGGGGCCTAAGCCTAGTCAATACCCAGAATGAGGGAGTATGTACATGCATGTCCTACTTATATAGGTTAAGAAGTGACATGTGGAATAAGGAATATGGGACAATAAGGTATGCAGAGCATGTGGGGGTATTGTCCACAAAGAGAAAAAATAGCATGGAGGAATGTAAGCAGGGATAGGACAATGAAAATAGAATAATAGGAATGTGGCCAAGGATAGGACAATAGGGAGTGCCTAACTATAAAACAATGGGTTATGGCTGAGGATAAAACAATGGTCAGATATCCTGAGGTAAGATGGGTCGAGGAGTAAGGAGTGGACAGGGTGGGATTAATGGATGGTGAATGGGGCAAAGTGGATGAAGGATAGGGACAAGGAATGTGGATGGTGGATGTGCTGAGCCAAGACCGGCATACCAAGTGACTTGCATGCAGCTTGGACACTTGTGTGTGGACGTAATCTGACTGCTCGGTCAGTACTACCAAATTACTGGATACTTGGTGCATGTACTTGACAGTATCCCCCCCTTAAAGGCTGAACCCATGAAGCCAGTGGGTGGAGATTGAAAATTAAGGTTTGGGATGCCTAAATGTGATGGCATATGTAGGTTTGAGACCTGATGCTCAGATGCATTTCCCATCACCACAAGAACACACAATACATCAAACCACCACCATGGGATATGAGACTGATGAAGAAGATGCGTGGAAGGCCAAGATGGAGGCCAGATGGCTGGAGAGGCAGCAGAGGTGTGAGGCCAAGGATTCTTTGTAGGGTGCAAACTTGCATCTCACCCCTGAGAGACCAATCTCAATATATTGTAATAATATATCGATTTCAGTATCATTCTGTGCACTTTTGAATTCCTAATTTTTCTCATTTTAATTTGTATTTTTACCCTCAAAATTGAGGGAGTTATTCATTTTTTACTATGTATGATACTTACGGGCGCTTGTCCACGCACGACGTGACTAGCGTGGCCAGCTCCCTGGGTTTGGAACCAGCAGCCTGGCTCAAACCTTCGATAGGGTCAAGGGCCGGTTGCAGGGTATATGCGGGTGAAACACAACCCGCGCATGCCTCCCTCCTCAGCTGTTGACTACACTGAGGAGGTGAGTTAAATAGTATATGGTACAGGCCTTTAAGGCTAATTTCTTTATCCCTTTTGTAAGATAAAATTAAATAGGTATATTTTCCGAATATACACCAAGTTGTTGACTACACTGAGGAGGTAAAATTAAATAGATTACCTATAAATTCTTCAAACCTACTGCAATTTGCTCATAATCTCATCATTCTTGAATTGGCAAAGAGGCAGCCAGAGCTGAAGCTGAGGAGAAAGAAAAGGTGGAGGCCACGGTTAAAGCAGCAGAGGAAAAAAGGAAAGCAGATGAGGATGTGGCCACAAAACTAGTGGTGGATAAGGCAGAGGCTGCAAAAAAGGAAGCAGAAGATCAGACAGCCGCAGACAAGGCAGCCAAGATGGAAAAACAAGCTGACAAGGAAGCAGCTCAGGCAGCAACTAGACAATCAGCCAAGACAGAAGCAGTAAATACTGTGGGAGGCAGATGGAAGGACAATGCAGCCGCTCAAGCGACCATCGATCAGTGGGTGGGCCAGGAGGCTGAAGACAAACAGGCCAGAATAGCCAAACAGATAGAAGAGCACATCCCCAAAGACACGATTGGGGCAGAGTCCTCCTAGGATGTGGGAGTATAGGTCGAAACACCCAAGGTCCAGGGTGTTACAGTCATGGAGGCTCCTGGGGTCTCAGGAGTCCCGAAGGTTCCACACAAGAGGGGTAGGAGTGCAGAAGCAGGGCCCAGCAAGGGACCAGGGATGAAAGGAAGGGGACAGAGTGAGCTGCTGAGGGGGGCCCACGTGAGTGATGTTTTTTTCTTTCTTTTTTTTTTCTTTTTCTTTCATTGACTTCTTTTAAATAGTACAAGGAGACCCCTGAAAGGTGGTCTCTGTCCAATTGTCTGCCATGCAAGGAGTGCAAGAAATGGAACCATGAGTGCAAGAAATAGAACCATGAGTGCAAGAAATAGAACCATGAGTGCAAGAAATAGAACCATGAGTGCAAGAAATAGAACCATGAGTGCAAGAAATAGAACCACAAGTGCAGTGTCCTGGGACTGGAGGCCACCTGCTGAATGTGTAAAAAGCACAAAGGGTAGTGAAATCTTGCTGCACTGTGGGCCTCCAGGGTGAAAAGTTGCCCCTTTATTCAGGAGGATGAGGAGATGGAGGTGGAAAGTGAGGGGGATGATCCAAGTGAGGGGGAAACTCAGGGTGACAAGGAAGAGGATGAGGAGGTGAAGGAACCACCAAGAAAGAGGCTGAGGTGGGCCTGCACCATGCTGCCAAGCAGGAGGATGCCAATAGTCCAAGTTCCATGGGCCAAACTGTTGGGAGGAAGGTGGGTGGTGGAGCTGCTGGAGATGCTCCTGAGGGGTCAGGACAGGATGATCAGCATTCTGCTCCTTATGGCAGAGAGGGATCTGGGAGGTTCTGGGGATGCAGGAGATTTGGGAAGGGAGGAGGATGAACTGAAGGATGAAGAGGTGGAAAAGGAGGGAGAAAAGGGAAAGGAGGATAAAGGGAAGGGTAATCAAAGGGAGGATGAGGATGATATGGGAGGTTAGGAGAGTGAGACTCTGAAATAGTCTCTTAATATATATATATAGTTTTATTTTCTGATGGTTGAAAAAAGTAAAGAAAGAAAGAAATAAAATCATAAGGGAAGAAAGGAACAAGTGAAAAATGCCAGGATATTTGGCAGATTTGATTGTGATAAATGGAAGGGAAGAGAGGTTGGCAGATGGACTGAGAGGGATAGGTGTGATTGTAAGGTCAGGAATAGTGTATCGGGAAGATTTAGGGTCAGGATGGGTAGGAATTAAGGTCAGGGTGGAATCGGGGAGTGGTAAATGGAAGGGGGTTTTTGAGAGAGGGATGTCTTCGGGAGGGGAGATTGCATTGTTCAAAGTATATCTAGCTAGTTGCCACCCCCCCCTCCTTTTAGGTAGACGTCCCATCATCTACTAAGAGTGCTGGCTTCAGGCCAAGGGAACGGAAAAGAGTGGTAAGAGCATATTAATATGAATATATGGAGCACATGGAATAAGAATGGATGGGGATGGACAGAAGAGACCTTGACCAAATGTGCCAAGAGGTCCCAGCTAAAAGAACTTGCCAGCCATTCTGGTATACAAGCATGTACAAGGCAGTTGCATTGACTAGGGCTATTGGCAGAGCTTCCAGCAATGGAACAGGATCCTGGGTGAGGCTTTTGGAGCAAAGGCAAGTGTCAACTGGACCGAGGTGATCGGGATGCATCTAAAGGTGTTAGTGGCATGATGGAATGTAATACTGCCCAATACCCTGTTAATCAACAGATTATAGTGGGTAAAGTGGCTGAGAATTTGCAGTTTATTCATCATGCACAAGGGTGTTTATGCAATAGAATGGCCTGCCACCTTGATAATATCCAATGGATCTCAAGCGTGGATTTGTGTGTTTCACTAACAGGCCTGTGCGACATGAGTCTTGCATGGAATTTCCTTCCTAATGTGTCGATGCACACTGTGGTTGGTTTCTCTGTTGACTAAACCCAAAGCCAGAATAACAACAATCAAAGTTCTAATTCCTTATTGATATCACTTCATTTTTCAATGGAAGCTAATGCTGCAGAGGGTCACAATCATCGAGTGACTCGATCTGACTATCTGGCTCCTGCCTTAAAGCGAGCAAGTTGTGACTGAATTTTGCTGACCGACACATCTAGTAATGTGACAGACAGATGGGTAGACTGAGATGATCCTGATGGAAGATCTAGTAGACATGTCTATATATTTAGTAATAACCAAATTAGCAGTACTGGATCAAGAATTCTAAAGGAGAAAAAAAACAAAGGGGTAGCTATGAATGGATGCTGATATGTTCAGGCATGCAAGGTGGGTTGCCAAGAAAATTTGGCACCCAATCAGATGATGGAAAGAATTTAAAAAAAGGAGAATAGAAAGACATAGCAGCATTGATCTAAGCCTCACTACTGGCATCTGCCAAGTCAATGCAACCCTCAGTGTGCTTAGAGGCCAACAGGTGGCAAACTAGTTTTTGGTTGCCATTGCTGAGTCCTCAGCATAAACATCTGAGGCATCAGTTGCCTGGGGGATGGAGTCAGGAGTGGTTGTTGCATGGGCTTTGGTTACCTTGGAGCATTTGGCAAATTTGTGATTTCTGGTAGCATAAAAGAGACACAGGTTGTTGTCCATGCATCTCTGTCATTCGGTTGGGAGGAGCTTACTGTCAAGCTTTGGGAATGCCGAGGTATTGGACAGGAACAGCCAAGTCCTACAGGCCAGAAGTAGTGGCTTTGGCTTCAACGTACTTGTGCATTGTGCCCTACTCTCCATGCGTGCCACTGATTTGCAACAGACAGGATACTTGGGAGGATACTGATAATGCCAGCCCAAGTAGAGGACTTAACAGAGGAGGAGAAGTTAGAAGGGCCTAAGCCTAGTTGATACCCAGAATGAGGAAATATGTACATGCATGTCCTACTCATATAGGTTAAAGAGGTGACATGTAGAATAAGGAAGGTGGGACAATAAGGTATGCAGAGCATGGGGGTATTGTCCACGACAGGTAAAATCAGAATGAAGGAATGTAGATGGGATATAACAATGAAAATAGAATAGAAGAAACATGGCCGAGGATGGAACAATAGGGAGTGCCAGAGTATAAAACAATAGGGTTGTAGCTGAGGATAAAACAAAGGACAGGATGTCCCGATGTGAGACAGGTTGAGGAATAATGAGTGGACAGGGTAGGATTAATGGTTGGTAATTGAGATAAAGTGGATGAGGGATGGGGATGAGGAATGTGGATGGCAAATGTGCTGAGCTGAGACCAGCGTACCAAGTAACTAGTATGCGGCTTGGATACTTGTGCATGGGCACAGTCTGACTGCTTGCTTGGTATTGCTGAATTACTGGACATTTGGTACATGTACTTGACACTTGCCATCCTTGCTGGGGGTCTTGGTGTACTCGGGTAGATTGGGCTGAGATGTTTTACCATCCTTATTCTTAGACATGTCCTTGTTGCTGCTGTTATCATTACTCTTATTTTGCTGGCGGTTGTCTGAGGTGGATCTGTTGCCAGGGTTGTCCAATTTCATAACTTTCTTTGGCTTATTACTCCCCTCTGTGGACTGCTCGGTCTTTCATTCCCAATATTTCATGTCGATCCTTTGAACATGGTTTCAAAGTTTGTCAAGTGTGCAGAATTTGTCAAAGTAGATGAAGCCATCCTTCATGTGTTTCGGTAGTGCCATGTATGCTTTGCAGAGGAGAGTGTTGTCATTGTAGTCGACAAAAGCTGCAAGCCTGTAAAATTCCACAAAAAACCTAGTGGTTTTGTGGTTGTCCTGCATAGTTAGCTTTTCCAGAGCCATCTTGGCATCGGCTCTTTTGTCTCAAGAGCCCAAATTAATCTGTAACTCATTGATAAAAAGCTGCAAATCACTGGTCCAGTGAGGTTCCATATTGGGGTTACCTATCAGGTAAGGCTTGAAACATTCCAGAGCTGTTCCTTTCAGGCAGGAGACCATGTAGTTGAATTTTTGCCTATCATTGGGGAACAAGTTAGGTTGGGTGTGAAAGGTCATTCTGCAAAGGAAGATGAAACCCTTTAACTTATTTGGGTCAGTCCTATCAAAGGGTTCTGGCTCTCGAATCCTGATGGCTTGACCATCCTGCCTGTTAAGTCCGCGTGTCAGGCGCTTAGCTAGTACTTCCGAAAGGGTTTTCCGGGTTAGTGTGAAGGTCCGTAATGGGGCCGAAGGCCGAGACGGAAGTTGGACGGACTATGGACGGGGACGGAGGCACCGGGAACTTAGGGTAGGTCGCGGAATAGTTCAATCCGGTCACTGAGGTGTTCGAGGTCAAAGGGACTTGGCTTCAACTTATGTGTTGCGCCCTCCTCGATCGTCTGTCCCTAATTTCGGAGAGGGTACGGGAGTTTACCAGAAATGAATCGGAAACGAGAGGGTAGACTAAGTCGATATTCGTACTAGCGAACAGTCCAGTCGACTGGAAGACTATATACATGCTATTGTCCTTGTACTATCTTGCCGGTCATAAAACAAGGAGAAAGGAAATACAAGGGGTCAATAGGAAAGAAGAATAAGGGGGTAAGGTACGCGATGGTCCTGCGCGTCAGTTATCAAAGTATCGGAACCTTGACTTCGGAGACTTCAGAGGTTCGGAAACGCGGAACCTCGGAATATGTCGGACATCCGGAAATCGGTTTATTCGGTCTTTGAGCAATTGGAAAAGTCCCGGAAAAGGTGTGGGTGGTTGTGGGGGCTGGTATGGGTTTAGTGTGAGTACGGGCCATAACACTGCCAGTGGTTTCAGGTGGTTCTGCTGAGTTCAAGGATGGCATTTAAAAGGTATTTATTGTTGGCCAGGTTTATGGGGGCCCTGTCCCTAGGAGGTGGCCTGGCTTGCAAAGCCTGGCTTGCCTGTATGGCTGGCCTGGCTCAGAGAGCTTGCCTGACTTGTGGCAGTACAGCTGTGGGCTGCGGTGGCATGGACATGGGTTGTGGCGGTGCAGCCATGAGTTGACAGAGTACAACCATGGGTTGATGGGGCATGGCTACTGGCATGCAAGGAGGTTCAGGCATGTCTGCCTGTCAATTTTTCTGAGGCTGTTCCTTGGTTTCGGCATCTGCATCATAGTGTACCGAACAGGGTTTGTCCTCTGCCATATGGGGTTCTTAATTGTCATTGTCATAGTCTGTGTATTCAATGTCATCATTGACTACCTCTTTGATGTATGACTCTTGCTCAAAGGAGGAGGAGAGGCACCATAGTTCAATTGCTGGCAAGGTGTAACCAATGAGAAGGGGCAGAGTGCTGGAGGCCTCATTCTCCCTTTATTGATTTACTGTAGGGGTGAGCTGATTGTCTTCAGTGTGGGCTGATGATATAGAATGGGGAGGCATGATTGTAAGAACTGAAAAGGCATGGGAAGCAGTGTGACTCTGAATATATACTGTTAAGTCTCAGTAATGCCGATAGTATGGATGGGAGTGGGTCAAGTCCTGCAGACCAGTCAGGGTGGCTTGGCTTCAATGTGCTCATGTGTTTCACCCTGCTCTTCTATATATGCCACTAATTTGGACTGAAGCAAGACCCAGGAGAGTGCTGAGAGTGTCGGCCCAAGTAAGGGACTTCAGACTAAGGAAGGGGAAGACAAGAGAAGGTAAACCAAGTTGATATCCAGAGTGAGGAACCATCTACATACATCTGCTACTTATATAGGTTAAGAAGCAAGATATGGAACAGGGTGTCATAAGGATTGGAGAACAATAAGGTATGAAGAATCATGTAGAGGTATTGTCTACTATGATCAAGAATAGAATAAGGAATGTGGACAAGAATAGAACAATGAAAATAAGATAATAGAAATGTGGCCAAGAATAGAATGATAGTGAGTGACCAGATATAACAATAGGGTCATGGCCAAAAATAAAACAATGGCAAAATGTCCTGAAGTAGAATGGGTCAAGAAATAAGGAGTAGATGGGGTGGGATTAGTGGATAATGAGTGGGGAACAGTGGATGAGTGATAGGAATGGGGAATGTGAATGGTGAATGTGCTGAGCTGAGACCAATGTACCAAGTGACATATGCATGGATTTGTCACTTGCATGTGGAATTAGACTGATCATTTGGTTGGTACTGCCAAGTTACCAGGTGCTTGGTACGTGCACTTAATATCATCATCTTCATCACCTTTGTCAGCTTGACATTGTGACTCAGTAATTCTTAGTCAGCAGTTGATTGTCCTGCTACTAGGTCTATATAATATTAGTACCATTGATTGTCCAGTATTATCATTATTTCTCATATATTAGTACCATTGATGGTCTGGTATTAGCAACTTGGATTCAGCCTAAGTAGTTGATTGTCCTGTTTAGTTAACTGATTCTACAGAGTGAGATCATTCTGTTGATTGGCCAGTTCAATTGCATTCTATCCCTGGGGTTTTTTAATCAGTTGATTGTCCTGATTAAAGACTCTTTTGTCTCTTGAGATTACTTCACTATAATTTATGTCTCAGCTTTACCCTTGTTTTAGAGTGCATTGACTGGGTAATCCATTCAGTCCACTTACTTCCTCTTTCCTCTAAGTGCATTCACTTTCATTACAATATATCTGGACCCCTAGGTGTCATGAACCTACAGACTTTGATAGTCTCATTCATTGCTTCTAAAAAAATGAATCACCTTCTTGTCATATTAGCTTGCTAGAGTTATTACACAGATTGTGACCAAGGTATAAATATTAAATTATTTCTGGAGTTGCGCTGCAGCAGGGTTTGAAACTCTTCTTTTTCTCACTTCACTTCACACAGTGCTTGACTGAAGTGTTATATCTTTAACACCAATGTCTTGTCCAGGTTCCAAAACAGATTAGTACAGTTGATTTTCATGTATTAGTCTTAGTTAAGTAGTTGATTTTCCTACTTGAAGCCAAGGGGGGTGATATCCTTGTGATTCTACAGGGTGAGATTGGCTATTGATTTTCTAGTTGATTACATTCTGCTCTAAGGGTTAATCTTCTCAGTTAATTTTCCTGACCAGAGATACTCTATAGTTAAGTGTTGTTGCATCACTGTCAAGTACATGATACCAAGCTTCGGTTTACTTGGGGCCAAACACTGTCTACCGTTTAATCCCATACACCAGTGACAATTATTTCTTCACTAGTATGTGGTCTCAGCTTGGTACATTCAGTTGACCATTTGGTCCACTTCCTTTCATCCCATCCCTTCCACCTTTGTTTATTCTTCTATTCCTGACCTTCCCCCTTTCCTGTTTTACCTCAGGACATTTCTATTCACTTATTTTTGGTCATGACCCTATTGTTTTATATTCAGTCAGTACTATTGCAATGGTACTCAGCCCATGCATCATTGGCATTTTTGGTACTTGACACTCATAAGCACTACATTTGTCCTGTCTTTACCTCAGAGTGAATTAACTTGAATCTCAAGTCAGTCCACTTATTTCCTCTAGCCTCCAAGCACATTCCCTTCTTTTAGGAATACTTGGACCCTGATAGTTTCTGTGATCCTACTACAGACTATGCAAACTATTAGTCTTTCCTACTAAGAAACACATTACAATCCAGTCATCTTAACTTTGTCAAGTTATTATAGAGGGTTGTAACTAAGGTATAAAGATTAAATTATTTCTGGAGTTATGCTGCAGCAAAGTTTAGTTTTCTCTTAGACTTGTTTATTCCACAGTCATAGAGATTGGAAGTGTTATTAACTTAACACCACAGTCTTGACAGGTTCCAAAACACTGAGGTTTGGGTCATATTAGGAACCATTGCACTGGCATGCCCAACTATTCAATTTATCCCATTCAGCCTAACTCCAACCTCACTCGCCTATTTGACCACATGCTCTCAGCCCTCCAACTCTATGTACCTCATGTATCCATCTTGGTGTCACATACAACTGTCAATACACTCCACTCATTTACGTCAATCCCCACATGCTCACAAATCCATTTTCACTTCATTTACATTTAATACTTTCTTCATTACCTTCTGCTCCACTTTCCTTATTTGCAATTCTATTCTATCTCTGATATCCGATCTACTCATATGTCCCTTATAGGGTAACTCCATGGGGAATAGGGGTGACATGTCACCCCTCAATGTCACAGAGGAGATCAATATTGGGACATAGTATAACTGTTCTCACTTTTCACGGTCCTTGGACTTTCTTATCTATCATAGGAATTTAGTTGACTCCTCATAGATTCAAAAGTAGTATAAAGATCCAAAGGTTAGTGTCAGGAGTCGGATACTGACGGACTTCGGTACTGCCGAAGGGTGTTGTCGAAAGGTCGGGCGGACTATGGCCAAGTCCTGCAGGCCAAGAGTAGTGGCGTTGGCTTCAACGTACTCATGCGTTACGCCCTACTTGCCATGCATGCTACTGTATTTGCGACAGACAGATACTCAGGGGGATGCTGAAGATGCCGGCCCGAGTCGAGGACTTAACAGAAGAGAAGAAGGTAGAAGGGCCTAAGCCTAGTCGATACCCAG
>QLPG01014714.1:0-14467 GCA_003314385.1 Gomphus sp. MG54 | reverse complement strand
TTTAGCTCACCATTTTCCCAGAAATACTCAAAGATTGATGCCCACCACCGGTTGCTACTGGAGGATGCTCGTCGCTACCTGCAGATGGCGTTTGAGACCATGTCATGTCACTGCCTAAACACGTATGGCTCAGCGCTCGCATGGATGCCTAAAAGTGCACTGATAAGACATCACTATCCGACATTGTTTGGTAACTTACCTAGAGTAGTGGTGGGCATCCCTGGGTCATGGGGACCATTCGAGCATGTTATGACACACCCTTCAATTGTACGCTCCGTTGGATTCTCGCCTGACGGGACGCGTGTTGTGTCTGGGTGTGACGACTCTGCAGTTCGCATCTGGAATGCTACTACGGGGGAGATTGAGCGCATACTGGTGGGGAATTCAAGAGAAGTGTCGTCCGTTGCCTTGTCCCCGGATGGGTCACAAATCATTTCTGGCTCGGCCGACGGGTCGATTCGAATTTGGAATGCTAGAACAGGGGAGGTACGGCATATCCTCCAAGGACATTCACGGTGGGTCAACATGGTTGCCTTCTCACCTGATGGAAAAAGTGTTGTCTCTTTCTCTAATGACACCACTGCTCGGGTATGGGATGCCACCATAGGGGAGACAAAGCGCATACAAGAACTTGATTCGCTGGTGCGGTGCGTTGCGTTCTCACCCGATGGGGAACATGTTGTTTCAGGCATGGAAGACGACACTGTTTGTATTTGGGATGTCACAACAGGGACAATAGAGCATATACTCAAGGGACATTGGAGCGGGGCGAGCTCAGTTGCATTCTCACGTGATGGGATGCGTATAGTGTCTGGGTCCTATGACGGCTCAGTCCGTATTTGGAATACGGATAGTTGGAAATTAGAGCACATACTAGAGGGACATTCAGACGCGGTAGACTCTGTTGCATTCTCTCCCGACGACACACGCGTCGTGTCTGGGTCTTCGGATCAGTCAATCCGTATTTGGCACGTAGCTTCGGGGGAGACAGACCGTGTGCTCAATGGACATACAGATGGTGTAAAGTCTGTGGGATTCTCGCCTGACGGGAAATACGTGGCATCTGCGGCGTATGACAGCACAGTCCGGATTTGGGATGTGACGAGCGACTTGGAGACGGTAGATCGGTGGTCATTTTCACGTGACAGTATAAGCTTATTCTCTGGTTCGCGTGCGACGATGGCTCGTATATGGAAGGGGATCAGGGGAAAGAGAGACCAGCCATTCCAGGGACATTCAGGCACAGTGAAGTCAGTTGCATTCTCCCCTGACGGCACACGAGTCGTGTCTGGGTCGGACGACCACACCGTCCGAGTCTGGAATGCCACCACTGGAGAGATAAAGCATGTGCTCGAGGGTCATTGGCATATCCTGAACTCAGTTGCTTTCTCGCCTAATGGGAAATACATCGTTTCCGGATCAAACGACAAGTCAGTCATTCTCTGGAAGACAGCTACTGGAAAGATGAAACGCAAACTGAAGGGACATTCAAGTTCGGTAGAGTCGGTTGCATTCTCCCCTGATGGGAGACGTGTAGCGTCGGGCTGTTACGACGGATCTGTCCGCATATGGAATGCATCTCAAGAGAAGGTAGAGCATATACTCACTGGTCATTCAGATTGGGTGCACTCCGTTGCCTTCTCTTGCGATGGATCGTGTCTCGTGTCTGGCTCGCACGATAAATCAGTCCGGATATGGAATACGACTACCGGAACGATACAGCATATATTCGAAGCACATTTCCCTGTGAAGTCCGTTGCGTTTTCATCTGATGGCATGCACGTCGTGTCTGGCTCATGGGACGGCCCAGTCCGTATATGGGACACTACCAGTGGCGATTCAACACTACTACCTGAACACGAAACCTTTCAATTCCCAGATGGAAGCAGAGTCACTCATGTCTTCCCTGGCCATTTTCATCTCTTTCTTCCTGGGGAGCTGCAGATCTTGATCTCACGCAGCAAAGCCTGGATTCTCACTGTCTCACCACTGCAATCTTGCTGGATTCCCCACAATTTCCGTCATTTCATGACACATGCCCTCTCCACATCTAAAGTCTGCTATGGATATCACTCAGGTCACATTGTCATTGTTGATCTCGTACCTATGCATCAGTAGCATAACTAGGGATTCTCTCATAGAGGTTTACTGAAGATTTACAACTATACCAGTGTCCTCTTTTTTTTTTGATTGCCACCTCATAGTCTTGCAATGCCAGAAATTGAGCAAATTATAACATGGCTGTCAAGTACATGTACCAAGTGTCCAATAATTTGGCAGTGCCAACCAAGCAGTCAGACTACATCCATGCATGAGTGTCCAAGCTGCATGCAAGTCACTTGGTACACCAGTCTCAGCTTGGCACATCTACCCTCCACATTCCCCATTCCCATCCTTTGTCCACTCTTCCTCATTTACCAACCATTAATCCTACCCCATCCACTCCTTACTCCTTGACCTGCCCTACCTTAGGACATCCTGTCCTTGTTTTATCCTCGGCCACAACCCTATTGTTTTATAGTTGGTCACTCTCTATTGTCCTCTCCTTGGCCACATACCTATTATTCTATTTTTTATTATTCTATCCCATTTACATTCCTCCATTCTATTTTTGCTCATTGTGGACAATACCCCCACATGCTCTGCATACCTTATTGTTCCACATTCCTTATTCCACATGTCGCTTCTTAACCTATATAAGTAGGACATGCATGTACATACTCCCTCATTCTGGACATCGACTAGGCTTAGGCCCCTTACCTTCCCTTTCCCCTGTAAAAGTCCTCTACTTAGGCTGGCACCTTTGGCACTCTCTGAGTATCCCTTCTGTTCCAAATTGGTGGCACGCATGGAAAGTAGGGTGTAACACACAAGTACATTAAAGCCAAAGCCACTACTTTCGGCCTGCAGGACTTGGCCTCTCCCCACCCACATCTTCGGCACTTCTGAAGCCTGACAATGGCAATGATTACTAGACCCAAAGGGATAGGGATGTTCTTTCATATGATGATTGCTGCTTTCTTTGCTGCTATATTTCCCAATCTCATAACTGAACAGGTGGTATTCTTAGCTCCAGCAAGCCTAATGGAGGTATCTACCTACCACATCTGACACAGTTCTTTCTTTGTGTTGATTATTTCCTACTCAACTCTCATGGTATCTCCTGCTATGTTAGAAGTGACAGCCAAGATGGTCATGGGATGGCTTTCTGGAATTATGCTGTCTTAATATTTATCATTTCAAGTTGGTCAGGAAATCAGTATTCATGTAATGATCCTTCAGGATTCCTAGAAATTTGGGCCTATTCTGTTGATGGCAGATGGGCAATTTCTTGATGGCACCCCACAGTCATTGTATTTTCCAATTGGCCATCCACAGGCTGGTTTGTTTAAACGCATGCACATAATTGTCCAGGAATGTATTGATCATGGAGCACATCTGCCAGATCCCACACACTTATTGACACAATGCCAACAGTTCAAGTGTGTACCTGGACAAACCAACTGCTGTTGCTGTCGGATTCTATTCAATGAACCAGATTTTGTTGGGCAGAAATCCAAACTTGAGGAGCTTGTTGAATCACATGAGTACCAGATGATTTTTTATCCAAAATTCCATTGTGAGGTCAGCTTCATTGAACAATGCTGGGGATTTGCTAAGAGGGTGTACTGTGAGTTTCCTGCATCATCATCAGAAGCTGATCTAGAAAGAAATGTTATTCTTGCTCTGAATGCTGTGCCTTTGGATTCAATGAGAAGGTATGTCATGCACTTATCTGTTATACTCCCATTGCATTTTTATCCTGTTTCATTCAGTCATTGACACTTGTTTCTTTCAGATTCTCCACAAGATCATTATGGTTTATGGATGCATATCAGAAAGGCCTCACAGGTAGTCAAGCAGCTTGGGCCAGTCGGAAGTACAGAGGTCACCATACCTTGCCAGATACTATTCTAGCTGAGTTGGACAAGGCTCATATTGTATAGTGTAGCACAATTATTTTTTCCAGAAAAATTGCCATCTTCTATAGCAAAATACAATTTTTTTTCAAAAATTTTTTGGATGATGAAATTTTTTGCGCTGTGACCATGACAATGTCACGGTCACATGATGTAGCGGAAACTGTTTGTCTTCTACCTTAGTAACATGTGCGTGTTAGCGTCCGAGTTTGCGTCAGGTCCGAGCTGACGTAAGTTGGTCCAAGTCATGTATTCGGGGTCATAAGGACTTGGCTTCAACTTTAATGTTGCACCCTCCTCGATCGTCAGTCCTTTATTTCGAAGGTTTGGAGAAGATAAGTTTTCGGAGTTCAAGAGTGAGTGGGAATACAAGTCGATATTTGAACTAAGGTATAGTACAGAAGTCTGGAGGTATTTATACATGTGATCCTTATTGTAACTAATTGTCAGGAGTTGGATACTGACGGACTTTGGTACTGCCGAGGGGTATTGTCGAAAGGTCGGGCGGACTATGGCCAAGTCCTGCAGGCCAAGAGTAGTGGCGTTGGCTTCAACGTACTCGTGCGTTGCGCCCTACTTGCCGTGCGTGCTACTGTATTTGCAACAGACAGATACTCAGGGGGATGCTGAAGATGCCGGCCTAAGTCGAGGACTTAACAGAAGAGAAGAAGGTAGAAGGGCCTAAGCCTAGTCGATACCCAGAATGAAGAAGTATGTACATGCATGTCCTACTTATATTGGTTAAGAAGCGACATGTGGAATAAGGAATGTGGGACAACAAGGTATGCAAAGCATGTGGTTATTGTCCACAACGAGTAAAATTAGAATAAGAGATGTAGGGCGGAAATAGAACAATAAAGAACAGAATAATAGGACGTGCCCTAGCACAATAGGAAATGCCCGATTGTAAAACAAGACCATAACCGAAGATAACACAAGGGCAGGAAGTGCCGAGGTGAGGCGGACCGAGGAGTGAGGAGTAGGCGTAGGAATGAGGGGTGTGACTGATGTGTGCGTCTAGCCGAGAACAACTCATTGAATGGTTCGTACTTGGTTACTAATGGAGTTTTTTAGTCAGTACCACCGAGTTATCGGGTCCTCGGTACGTGTACTTGACACTAATTAGGAATGATCAAGAGAATAATAAGATGAATGAAAATGGAGTACAAGAGAAATATACATTGGTGTTATAATAAGACTATTGTTTGATGAAAAAGGAAGATGTCCGAGGTCCGAGGGTAATGATGCTGGTCGGGCTCGGAGGTGGGAATGTAGGTTCGGACTTGGTTCGGAGTAGGGCCTTTTCGTAGCGCCCTATGTCGGATGTCTGAGATGTCGGAGTTATATCACGGATATAACAGTGCCCCCCTGTTAGGACCGAGCCTCGAGGTCCTGGTGCTTAATGATGGCAGAAGTTACCATGGGAAGATTATGTGATTAGGCATCGAAAAAAGGTATAAAGGCAGGTGCTCTTTTCATGGCGGCCAACCATGGCTTCATTACCCCCCGTAGAAATAGATGTGGAGGCCATGCTTCTAGCCCAGCTCGAGAAGGTCCGAGCAGAGAAAAAGCAAAAGGCCGAGGAGGAGGCCAGAGAGGCCGAGCATAAAGCCAAGGAGGAGGCTGAGCAGAGGGCCAAGGAGGAGGCCAATCGTAAGGCCAAGCAGAAGGCGGAGGTAGAGGCCAAACTCAAGGCCGAGGAGGAGGCAAAGAAGAAGGCCAAAAGAGAGGCTAAGGAGGAGATGGAGAGGCTCTGAGAGGAGAAGAAGAAAAACCTCCGGAAGGAGGGAGGAGTTGGGGGTCCCCAGGACACTCCGAAGGTTCCGAGAAGAATCCCTTGGAAGAAGAGCGTGAAGAGTTCCCAAACAATCTCGGAGCTCTCAACAATAGTAGAGGACATGCCCCAGCAAGGGGGTTCTTCAGGGGTTGGAAATCGGGGACCATCCCCGGACATGCAGGAGGGAAGCTCGGGCTTGACCGAGCGTGAGAAGGAGAGGATAAACATCCTTGAAAAGAAGGAGTCTCTCCTGATCGCTTGGGCTCAGAAGGCCCATGAAAACAGCCAAATGAGGGCTGCAAGATTGGGCGGTGCCGAGGTGGATCTCGGACTGTTGGAGTTGTCATGGAGATTGCTGATGAGTCTGCACCCCAAACTATATCATCAGGCATCTGAGGGTGTGCACGAGGGCTGGAGGATGGAGCCTGGTTGGATCTGCACTCATTGTGCTAATCGGGGGGATCCCTGCATATGGCCCCTTTCAGGGAAGGGGTCCTCTTGTTTTGTCTGCGCTAATCAGAAGGTGGGGTGCAGGGAGAAGGGTGATAGGGAGGAGGAGAAGGGTTCTAAGTAGAAGAGAGGAAGGGCTCCTTCAGAGGACGGTGTGGGTCCAAAACTGAAGAGGCAGAAGGTGGAGGTGGTGATTGATGGACCATCTCGGGGTCCGAGCACCTCCGGGGTTGAATTGAGGGAGGTGGTTGAAGAGCTGCGGGGGTTGAGGCGGGATGTGTGAGGCATCCAGGAGGAGAACTGGAGGATCACCGATGCCCTGGTGCACATGAATGACCTCCGCATTCTTGAGCAGGCTCGGTGGTATAACTGGTCACAGAAGACGGATGAGGGGTGGGGGAGTACTCCGAGGGAGAACTGGCCGGGACCTCCAAAGGGTAAGGGGAAGGAGAAGGAGGAGGATAAGGGGAAGGGTAAGGCAAGGGAAAGGAAGATGACAGAGGTTCGGGGGACGATGGGTCAGACCAGGAGGATGCGCCTGGGTCTTTGGAGTAGGAGTTTTTGTATTATTTTTTTTGAAATATTTTTGGGTCTTGGGATCAAGTGAAAACATCTAAGTCAGAAGAAGTGAACTTATCGGTCTAAGGTGAGGGTCTAGGACATCACCGAGGGACCTGGTTTGTCAGGGTAGGCTTGGTGGAAGTTGGAGACTACTTCAGAGGCATAGTCAAGTTCGTTGGCTGGCAGCCAGGATGTTTCGTCTGCAGTGCCTTCGTATCCAGACCACTTGACTAGGTATTGCAAGGGGCATCTTCTTCTTCTTCCATCGATCTTGGAGTCAAGGACCTCAGAGATCTCGTATTTGGGTTCTCCATCGATGATGACTGGGGGTTGGGGTGGGAGTATGCGTTCGGGGAAGGTGTTTGGAGTTGAGGGTTCAAGCATTGAGACGTGGAAGACTGGGTGGATAGCTCTCATGCTTTTGGAGAGTCGTAGGGTGAATGAGACGGTTCCTACTTGTGCAATGATTTCAAAGGGACCTAGAAATTTCTCTGCTAGTTTTTTGGAGGGTCTTGTAGTTCGGATGTTCTCGGACTTAACGAAGACTTTGTCTCCAATCTTGAAGTCTGGAGGAACCACTCAGCGACGATCTGCGGAGGCTGAGTATCAGGTCTGGGCTTCGGATATAGTCTTTCGGAGTTGTTGGTGCAGGTCGTCCAAGTCGACTATGAAGTCGTGTGCCCGAGAGGAAGCAAGGTTGTGTTTGGGGTGGAAGGTGATGTTCGGATGATAGCCCTTGTTGGCATAGAAGGGGGAGATTCCCGTCGTTGCGTTGGGGGCATTGTTGTACGCGAATTTGGCGATGGGTAATAGTTCGGACCAGTTGTTTTGCTGGTAGTTGCAATACACTCAGAGATACTGTTCGAGGGTTTGATTCATGCGTTCAGTTTGTCCATCCCCTTCGGGGTGATATCCTGATGTGAAGTGAAGCTTCATGTCCAAGGCTTTGCCGAGGGATCGGAAGAACAAGGAGACGAACTCAGATCCTCGGTCCAAGGTAACGTGTGAAGGTACTCCATGTTTTGAGAATACATGTAAGACAAAGAGTCTGGCAAGGGTTGGGGCGGTGATTGTGTCAATGGTGGGGATGAAGAGGGACTGCTTCGTTAGGTGGTCTATGATGACAAGGATGGTGTCGTAGCCATCCGAGGTGGGCAGTTTCTCAATGAAGTCCATAGAGATGGAGTTCCAAGGTCGTTCGGGGATCGGTAGTTGCTTGAGTAGCCTGTAAGGGCGATGTCTCTGTGGCTTAGACCTCATACAAGTGGTGCAAGATTTAACGTAGGACTTAACGGAATCTCGGAGTTCGGGCCAGACATAGTCTCTTCGGATGAGTTCTAGTGTTCAATTCTGTCCGAAGTGTCTGGAGATCGGGTGATCGTGCTTGTCCTGTAGAACTCGGAGTCGGAGGTTTCCATGATCGGGGATGTAGATTCTTTTATCGAGGAGGAGGAGTCCGTCCTCGGAGATGGTCCATCGATCGGTGAGGTTGTCCATTTGGGACGAGGCTGTGGGGTCTTCTTGGAGTGAGGTTCGGATGTCTTTATGGAGTTGTTCTATGTCCATGATTATTGCAGCTCACATTACCAGAGTGTACAGGGAGGTGGCTCGGAGTGACGATACAAGTTGTTCTGTTGTAAAGACTGGTCGGAGGTTGTGCAGATTGATCTTGGCATAGTTGCTTCCTCCCTCTTTAGGGTAGACATCCCATCGTCTAGTCAGTGCATCAGGCTTAGCGCTGAGGCGACCAGGTCAGAAGCAGATTACCATGTTGAACTGGGAGAGATATTCGGACCATCAGACCTGCCAATGGGTGAGTAACTTGGTTGTTGAAAAATATTCTAAATTCTTGTAGTCGGTGATGACATCGATCGGATCTGCTGCACCTTCTAGGTAGTGTCTCCAGGTTTTGAAGGCTTCAAAGATGGCCAGTAGTTCCTTGTCGTGTACATCGTAGTTCAGTTCTGGAGGGGTGAAGGTTCGGGAGTGGAAGGCTATTGGGTGGATGTCATTGTCTGTTGGTGATATGGTGGACAGGATTGCTGCGAGGGCGTAGTCCAAGGCGTCAGACTCAACAATGAGTTGAGATTCGGGGATCCACTGTTGTAGGATCGGTGCCATAGTGAATGTCTTCTTGAGTGTCTCGAAGGATGTTCTGCAATTCTCAGTAAAATTCCACGGAGTATCTTTTCATGTCAGACGAGTTAGTGGCACTGTGATGTCAGAGTAGTTGAAGATGAAGTGTCGGTAGAAGTTCGCAAATCCGAGGAAAGACTGAATGTCTTTGATTTTTCGGGGTTCGGGCCATTCCTGGATGACTTTGACTTTGTCGTCGGCCATGGTCAGGCCCTTCGGAGAGAGGATGTATCCGAGGTACTCCAGGGTGTTGGTGTGGAAGAAGCATTTATCTGCACGGGCATATAGGTGGTTCTCTCAGAGGCGTCGGAGGACGTCTTTGACGTGGGTCCTATGTTCTTCTAGGTTGTCGGAGTAGATCAAGATGTTGTCCAGGTATACTAGTACAGACAGGTCTAAGAGGTCGGAGAAGATGTTGTTCATGAATCGCTGGAATGTGGCCAGGGAGTTGGTGAGTCCGAAGGGCATCACACTCCATTCGAAAGATCCATAGCGTGTGCGGAAGGCTGTCTTCCATTCGTCACCTTCTCAGATGCGTACCAGGTGGTATGCATGTCGGAGATCTATCTTGGTGAATATTCGGGCCTTTTGGGGACTATCCAGGAGGTCAGAGATTTGGGGGAGTGGGTAGCAATCCTTCTTTGTTATCTTGTTTAGTCCACGAAAGTCAATGCATAAGCGTAGTGATCCATCTTTCTTTCGGGCAAAGAGGACTGGAGCACCCCCAAGGGAGTATGAGGGTCGTATAAACCCTGTGGATATGTTCTCATCTAAAAACTCTTGGAGGGACTTTAGTTCACTTTCGGAGAGAGAATAGATCGGACCAAATGGGGGTGATGTGCCTTCCTCCAGTTTGATCTTGAGGTTGTAGGGTCGGTGAGGGGCTAAGGTGTTGGCCCGAGTTTTGCTGAAAACGTCTTTGAACTTGTGGTACTTGCTCGGAACATTACTCAGGTCTATCGGACCTTCTTTGGAGTCTTGGTGGTCGGAGAGGAAGAGCTGGAAGGTTTGTGTACCTTCCATTCTTGATATTTGGGCAAAAGCTGCTGCGTTGACTAGAGCAACCTTTGGTGCCACGAGCTGTGGTTTTGGAGGGGATGGAGTTTTGTATGAGTGCGGAGTCATAGCTGCTGGCTCGGATGGTGCCTGGAGATTAGTTGTGGTCGGAGAGCTGAACGATATACTGCCCAATACCCAGTCAATCAACAGATTGTAGCTGGTGAGCCAGTTGTGTCTGAGGACTGCCGAGCAACTAGAATCTAACAGAGCTACGTAGAATGTAATGGTGTGTTGCTCCCCTGTTGGGAAGCGAACGTAGAGGTCGACTGCTTTTCGAATTATGGAGTTGGAGGAGCCATCGAAGAGTCATAGTGGAATCGGAGTGATGTCGTAGGTTTGGAGGTGATGCTTTACAGCATAGTCGGAGTCCAGGAAGCAATGAGTTGATCCTGAGTCTATTAGAGTGTCAACATACGTGGTTTCAAGATGGAGATGGATGGTAAGGAGTTTGGACTGGAAAGAGTGGATGCATTGAGTCTCATCTCCATTGGTGCATTATTGGGTTCAGCGCAGCCCCTAACTGATGCTGGAGTCGAAGGGCTGCTTAGAGATTTTTTGACTCCAAGGTATCTTCTACTTCGGAGATCGTTGCCTCGGTCATGCTTTCTACGATAGTAGTTGCACGTCCTTTGGCACCAGCGGAGGTTGACTTGGGACATTCCCTTGCTACATGACCGGTTCTTCCACAGAACAGGCAGAGGTTGTGCTCGAAATGGTGTTGTCATTCTTGAGGCATGAGTTTGCCGTCTTTGCCGAGTTTCGTGCTCATGTCTGAGGTTGGCTTATTCGGGGTCTGGCTGGGGTTCGGAGGTCTGGTGCTCGTACTTGCGATCAGAGCTGTTGGCGCCCTGTTTCTGTCATACGGACGTTCAGGGGCTTTGGACGTGGAGGCTTCCCGAGACATTTCAGAGCACCTTTCCCAGTAACGGGAGTTGATCGACTGAGACAGTCGTCATAGTTGTAGTAGGGAGTCGGGCTTTCCTACACAGGCGATTTCATCTTTGATCCTATTGGGTAGGCCGTTGTAGTATTGGCAATGGAGTGCAGAGTCTCTCCACTGAACGCGAACGGCAAGCCTGTTGAATTCCACCATGTACTTTGTGATGCGTTGGTTGTCGCACATTCAGAGGGCTTTGAGGTCAGCTTTGGCCTCTCCTTCTGGATCGTGAGGGCCAAAGTTGGCTTTGAGTTCGGAGATGAATTCCTGATAATCGTAAAGCCAGTAGGGGTCTTCTTCGGAGGAGAGACCGGGTTCGAAGTAGTCCAAGGCAGTGCCCGTTAGATATGATAGTATATAGGTTACTTTGGCACTGTCGGAGTCAAAGGCGTCAGGGTGGTCTCGAAAGTTTAAGGTGCACTGCACCAGGAACGGTTGTGATTTCTTGGCGTCAGAGCCATCAAAGGGGTCGGGGTCTCGAATCTTGGTCCGAGCTGATGATTTCTTTGAGCCGGACAGATGTTTGGCTAACATGGTGATGGCTTCTGCCAAGTTGGCTTCACCAGGAGCATTGTCCAAGGGTGGCATTGGGTTTCCTAGGAGGGGGTTCGACGAGTGTTCAGATGGTGGGTCTGGGGCTGGTGGAGGGTTTGGTGGCATATGGACATCGGGTTCTGCGGCAGATAAGTTTGGGGTCAGGGATGCATGGCGTACCGAAGCTTCCATAAGTCTTTGAATGGCTCTGATTCATTCGCTGCATCTCATAGATGATCAGGAGTGTGAGTTCGAATATACTGTTAGTGTCCGAGTCCGCATCAGGGATGAGCTGATGTAAGTCGGTCCAAGTCATGTGTTCGGAGTCGTAAGGACTTGGCTTCAACTTTGACATTGCGCCCTCCTCGATCATCAGTCCTTTATTTCAGAGGTTCGGAGAAGATAAGTTTTCGGAGTTCAAGAGTGAGTGGGAATACAAGTCGATATTCGAACTAAGGTATAGTACAGAAGTCTGGAGGTATTTATACATGTGATCCTTATTGTAACTAATTAGGAATGATCAAGAGAATAATAAGATGAATGAAAACGGAGTACAAGAGAAATATACATTGGTGTTACAATAAGACTATTGTTTGACGAAAAAGGAAGATGTCCGAGGTCCGAGGGTAATGATGCTGGTCAGGCTCGGAGGTGGGAATGTAGGTTCGGACTTGGTCTGGAGTAGGGCCTTTTCATAGCACCCTATGTCGGATGTCCGAGATGTCAGAGTTATATCAGGGATATAACAGTGCATAGGAATGCACAGAGTACCTACTCTCTCTATGTGAACTCACATATTAGGGAGAGAAATAGCTAGCTGATAAGCGATCGTGGGAAAAACTGCGTCTTAATGTCTTGATCCTTCTGGGTTCAGGAAAAGAACAAACTAGCGGTGAACCTTCCTTTCGGATATAGGTGCTCCCAGTGCGCATCCAGGCTAGCATATTATTCCCCAATTGTGTGTGCAATTGTTGTTTTACCACATCCAGCAGGTCCAAAGAGCCAACATATTGGCCTGTTAATACCCGCATCTATCCAGGTAGATATCTCTGGATTATATCTTGACACAAATGCCCGGGTCACATCCGGTGGCAGAATCACGTTGGATGGAATCGTACGCAGCCTCATGTGTGATTCTACCTTCTAATTGTGAGTATATTGGCCCTAGTCATCATGACACAACATATAAACTTTTTTGAGGATAGATAGAATGTTAGATCCATTTAGTAAATCATATGGCCTCACTTAATAATTAATAATGAATCTGGTGGTTATTATGTTGATAATTTCAAAAGTTGTCATGCCATAAAGATTAGATGCTTTCAGCAATAAACCCATAGGCAAATTGTATAGTTTGTTGCCATATATAATTAAATTATTGGTGAAAAACAAACACACTTTGCTGTCTTCGATTATATGGCAAAGAAGTGCTCATACAACCTCTTACTGAGGGTCTAATCTCCACAATAGCTAACAGTCCCTAATCAATTGATGTAAACATGCTTAGTTTGTGCTACAAGTCCAAATCAGTGTTTCATTGTACAATAGAACTTGGAGAAACTCTACAAAAGTTTCAAGTAGGGCTCAAGTTTGGTATATCAGTGTATGTTTTACATGGTCATGTGATACCCATGTGACCAGCAGGGAATTTTGAAATTTGGATTTCAGCAATCGATGGATTTTCATAAGCACCTATCATGCTGTGGTCGAGGAAGCTCTGAAAAGAGTTTTGGTATACCATTCATCCATCCATTCTAATTGGCTGGGTTTAAACAAATAGCTGTAGTCTTGAGGCTAAAACAACCAATGGCAGCCTATGGTGTGAGATAACTCATTTAACATGCTCAGTGGGTTTCCCCTTAATTACAGACACACTTGGGGAGTTTCCATTAATTCATTCTCTGGTGAAAATGGAACAAAAATTGACCAGGAGCTCCCTCCAACTGGGAACCATTCATGCTCATTGCATTAGTGCAATTTATTTTTTTCATTTGTTAGATCAACAAATGGCACAACAAACATAAAACATATACCAATGGAGCAGGATGATAGATGGCAGATCAGAGTAGACCCCATTGGCAAGTTCACCCTGGAATGTCATGCAGTTAGGGAATAGCATGGGTTCAGCCAACCTGCATGGGTCACCGGGTTGGGTGCCCTTGGGTTTGGGTGCAGGTCAAGCCGAGAGCACCTGTGACCCAGCCCAATCTGGCATGTCAACCATGTACACATGCATCCACACACATACGACACCCAACCAGGCACTTGCTCCTGTCGTCTGTGTGCAATCTATGACATGCACATGCATTCAACACACACACACCACACATGCATACAACACACATGCACTGCATGTGCATATGATGTTGTGACGAACGGTGGAAGGAATGGAGAGAGGAGAGTGAGGGATGAGAAAAGAACCAAAACACAGTTTGAGCACACACATATTTTGTATAACATGGAAAGAATAGTGTAAATTAGTGTACAGAAGATGTATTAGTGAGCATGCAGTGGAAAGTAGTACAGAACATGGACTTACTAGTAGTTACCGTACGAGAGACTCAAACCGGCGGCGACTTAGATGCTAAGCGCCCAGATGACCAGGAGACATAGGGGCCAGAGGAGCCGAAATATATGGAATACAGAAGGAGACGAAGGGAAAACAGATAGGAGGGGATAGAAGGAACATAGGGGAAGAGACTCACATGTAAAGGAACAAGAACTGAGGGAACTGGGACACATATATGCAGTCACCGAGGACAGATGACTAAGAAACAGGAGAATGAGACACAAGACACAGCCCAGAGAGGCAATAAATGTTGCAGACAGGAAGGGAACAAAGGGAGAAGTCATTCTATTCAAATGGCACCACTGACAGGTGTCATATCTCTTTGAAGATTCCATCGGGGCAGCCTACAGTGGGCCGACCCTGCATATGCTCCACAAAATCTGTTAATTACAGATCATATTTTAGTTACAGGATTCACTTGTATAATGTCAAGCCCGCAACACCGAGTACCGACTTATTCGGGAATACCGACCAACCGGCCCTCA
>QLPG01014704.1:0-24809 GCA_003314385.1 Gomphus sp. MG54 | reverse complement strand
AAGTCGATGAAGTATCGTGCTGCACGATGGTTGTCCTTCATAACTATCTTGCCGAGCTCTATTTCTGCTTGCGCAGCGCTGTTGAATGGACCGAAGTTGGATTCCAACTCTTGACGAAAGTCCCTCCAGACCTTAAGCCAGCTAGGCTCAGGTTGGATCTCGCCAAGAATTGCTGGTTCGAAATACTGAAGTGCGGGGCTGGTGAGGTACGAGATGATGTATTGGACCTTTGATGCATCCATCAAGAATGCAGACGGACGGTCTCGAAAGTTCAGCGTGCATTGTAAGAAAAATGTTCGCAGCTTAGCTTGATCCATCCCGTCGTAGACCTCCGGCTCCCGAACTTTGGCATGGTGCCCGGGGTTTGTAGATGATCTAGCAGGTTGTTGCGCTAGATGGTCGACGAGAGCTTTTACGATCTTGTCCGAACTGGACAAGGAATTAAGGGCGGAGGAATTAAGGTTGGCATTAGGATTAGAAATGTGAGTGGGGTTCAGATTTGAAACTTGAATGGGGTTCTGAATTGCATCGTCGTCGTCGTCGTTATTGTTGAGAGGGTCTTCTTTGTCATTGTCCTCAGGTTCAGGAGGAGCGTTCTCCCCTGATGGGCCAACTTCGCGAATTGAAGGTTGTGCTGACAGCCGTCGAAGAGAGGAGATCTGCTGCAACTGACTAGGGACTTCGTCGATGAAGGGTAAATTGCGAGTAGTGGATCGGGTATTCATAATGGTTCGTGATATGCGAAGAGAAGGTGCGATCAAGCGTGGCAGTCAGAAAATACTGTTACGATAGTGAAAAAGACGTATTTGTAATATATTGTAATCTCCCAATGGCGAAGTTTATTGGCGAGGTTCGGAGTTGGGGATTGGCTTCAACGTACTTGCGTTGTGCCCACTTGGATCGCACGGCCCCCAAATTTCGTAAATGCGAGGAAGACGGAAGTAACAGAGGATCTTAGTCAAAATCAAGATTGATTTTCTGACTGAGGACTGAACAAATAGTACAAGGCCTTTTATACTACTTTCTAATCTATTAGGAGTCGAATAGATTCCTATAATAGAATGAGAAAGCCGAGGAAGCGGAAAAGCGAGAACAGAAATACTACATCCCAATAATGATCTCCTCCGTGACATTGTTGAGTGACGTGTCACTCAGATTCCCAACGAAGTTACCCTAAGGACGTAATAGCAGATTCGGATATAAATGAGTGAACGGAATTGCGAACAGATGAAAAGGAAATGAAACGTAATGAAAGATATTAAACGTAAATGAGTTCAGAATTGAAAAGCGAGCATGTGGAATGTGACGTAAATGAGTGGAGTGATTTGACAGGAGCACGTGACGCCAAGACGGATACACGAGGTGCATATAGTCTGTGGGCTGAGGGCGTAATGTTGAATAGCGAGCGAGGGCGGAGTTGGGCTGAGTAGGCTGGATTGAATAATCGGCTTGCCGGCATACGGTTCCTGACAATCAGCCACTTCTTACCCTTCTTCTCATCCTTCTTCTCCTCTCCCACATCTTCCATGTGTTGCACATGCTGCTCTTCATATCTGAACACACTTAAGGCTATTCTTCCCTTTGCTACCTCTGCTTTACAACTGCATACCCTCAGGTATTCTTAATAAGGATGGAATGACAAAACTATTTTGGCATATTATATTCTTGCATCTTTGTATCTGACTACATTTCTCACAGCATCCTTTTTTGCTCTGAAAACCCATTTTGACCCAACAATATTTTCACCGCTTGGGGCATTTGTGAGTCTCCAAGTTCTGGCATCACTAAGCACCACTAACTCTTCATGAATGGCAGTCTCCCATAGGTGCCAGTTGGGATGTTGTCTTGCCTCTGCCAGAGATCGGGGTTCGATCACTTCGACCTTGCTTGTCTCCGCTACGAGTACATACCCATTGACTTCATCAGCTACCATCATCCATTCTGAGGTTCCTTCTCCTTCCAGCACCTCCTGAGTCTTTGCTATGATGGAGGGCATCTGAACTCCTGTTGGGATAACAGGGTCAGATGGTCGGTGAGAGGATGCTCCATGCCCTTCTGTCAAGTACACATACCGAGACCCATTATTTTGGCAGTGCCAACCGAGCAGTCACCCTATGTCCACATCCAAGTGTCCACACTGCATGCATATCACTTGGTATGCCAGTCTCAGCTCAGCACATCCACCACCCACACTCCTTGTCCTCACCCCTCACATACTCTATGCCACTCACCATCCATTAATCCCACCATGCCTACTCCTCACCCTTCGATCTGCCTCACCTCAGGACTTCCTGTCCTTGTATTATCCTTGGCCATGGCTCCATTGTTTTATAGTCGGCCACTCTCTATTGTCCTATCCTTGGTCACATTTCTATTATTCTATCCTTTATTGTTCTATCCCCATTTTGCATTCCTTCATTCTAATTTTACTTGTTGTGGACAATAACCACATGCTGTCAAGTACCGTACCGAGACACGTCTATTCGGCAATGCCGACCGAGCAATCACCCCATATCCACAACCAAGTACCCGCGTTGCATGCATGACACTTGGTACACCGGTTTCGGCTTGGCACGTCCATCATCCACACTCCCTGTCCCCACCCCTCGACCCTTTTCACCTCGGGACTTCCTGTCCTTGTACTATCCTCGGTTACAAACCTGTCTTATAGTCTGACACCTCCTATTGTCCTATCTTTGGACACATTCTATTATCCTGTCTTTTATTGTTTTATCCTCGCGTTGCATTCCTTATTCTAATTTTATTCATTGTGGACAATGACCACATGCTCTGCATACCTTGTTGTCCCACATTCCTTATTCCACATGTCGCTTCTTAACCTATATAAGCAGGACATGCATGTACATATTTCCTCATTCTGGGTATCGACTAGGCTTAGGCCCTTCTACCTTCTTCTCTTCTGTTAAGTCCTCGACTTGGGCCGGCATCCTTAGCATCCCCCCGAGTATCTGTCTGTTGCAAATACAGTGGCATGCATGGCAAGTAGGGTGCAATGCACGAGTACGTTGAAGCCAACACCACTACTCTTGGCCTGCAGGACTTGGCCATAGTCCGCCCGACCTTTCGCCAACACCCCCCAGCAGCACCGAAGTCCGTCAGTACCCGACGCTTGACACATGCTCTGCACACCTTGTTGTCTGTCAGGAACCATACGCCGGCAAGCCGATTATTCAATTCAGCCCACTCAGCCTAACTCCGCTCTTGCTCACCTATCCAACCATATGCCCTCAGCCCATGGACTATATGCACCTCGTGTATCTGTCTTGGTGTCACATGCTCCTGTCAAATCACTCCACTCATTTACGTCACATCCCATATGCTCGTTATTGTCAAGTCCATGTACCGAGACCCATCTGCCGGCAGTGCTGACCGAGCAGTCATCCTATATCCACGACCAAGTACCCATGTTGCCTGCATAACACTTGGTGCGCCGGTCCCGGCTCGGCACATTCACCACCCACACTCCTCGGTTCGTCTCACCTCGGGACTTCATGTCCTTGTATTATCCTTGGATGAAACCCCATTGTTTTATACTCGGCCACTCCTTATTGTCCCATCCTGAGTCACGACCCTATTGTCCCGTCTTTTATTGTTCTGTCCCCGTTTTGCATTCCTTGTTCTAATTTTGTTCGTTGTTGACAACAATCACATGCTCTGCATATCTTGTTGTCCCACATTCCTTATTCCACATGTCGCTTCTTAACCTATATAAGTAGGACATGGATGTACATACTTCCTCATTCTGGGTATCGACTAGGCTTAGGCCCTTCTACCTTCTTCTCTCCTGTTAAGTCCTCGACTTGGGCCGGCATCTTCAGCATCCCCCTGAGTATCTGTCTGTTGCAAATACAGTGGCACGCACGGCAAGTAGGGTGCAATGCACGAGTACGTTGAAGCCAACGCCACTACTCTTGGCCTGCAGGACTTGGCCATAGTCTGCCCGACCTTTTGACAACACCCCTCGGCAGTACCGAAGTCCGTCAGTATCCGACTCCTGACAGTTATTCCGTTCCACCTTCATTTACATTTAATATCCTTCATTTACGTTTCATTCCCTTTTCATCTATTCGCAATTCCGCTCAGTCCTTTATGTCCAATCTGCTATTACGTTCCTTAGGGGTAACTCCGTTGGAAATCTGAGTGACATGTCACTCAACAATGTCATGGAGGATATCATTATTTGGATGTAGTATTTCTGTTTCTTGCTTTTCACGTTCCTCGGCTTTCTCATTCTATTATAGGAATCTATTTGACTCCTAATAGATTAGAAAGTAGTATAAAGATCTTGTACTATTAGTTCAGTCTTCAGTCAGAAAATCAATCTTGATTTTGACTAAGTTCCTCTGTTCACTTCCGTCTCTCTTTGCTTTTACGAAATTTGGGGACCATGCGATCCAAGTGGGCGCAACACAAGAACATTGAAGCCAACCCCAATCCAAACCTCACCAATTGTCTCACCATTGGGAGATTTAATAATATACGATTACGTCTTTATCATCGTCATAACATTGTCCCACATTCCTTGTTCCACATGTTGTTCCTTAAACCTATATAAGTAGGGTGTTATGGCCCATGCAGCCAAACAAACCCACATTAAACACCACAACCACCCGCACTGTTTCTGGGACCTTTCCGATCGACCAAAGCCCGAACAACCAATTTCCGGATGTCCGAAATACATTCCGAGGATCTGCGATTCTGACCCTCTAAAGACTCCGAAAATCAAAGTTCCGCTACATTGATAGCCGACGCGCAGGACCACCGTGTACCTCACTCCCTTGTTTTCTCTTTATATTGACCCCTTGTACTCCCTTGTTTTATGACCGTCAAAAGATAGTACAAGGATAGTCACATGTATATAGTCTTCCAGTCGACTAGACTGTTCGCTAGTACAAATATCAACTTAGTCTCCCACCAGTTTCCGATTCATTTCCAGTAAACTCCCGCCTCCTTTCCGAAATTAGGGACAGACAATCGAGGAGGGCGCAACACATAAGTTGAAGCCAAGTCCCTTCGACCTCGAACACCTCAGTGACCGGATTGAACCATTCCACGACCTACCCTAAGTTCCCGGCACCTCCGTCCCCCGTCCGTAGTCCATCCGACTTCCATCTTGGTCCTCGGCCCCGTTACGGACCATCACGCTAACCCGGATAACCCCTTCGGAAGTGCTAGCTAAGCGCCTGACATGCAGACTTAACAGTATATTCGTACTCACACTCCTGATCGTCATTAAGCATGAGACCCACCACACGTTCACAAGCCATGCAGACAATCACTCAGGCATCTGCCCACCACACATCCATCCCCTGCGGACTGCCCGACCCCGGACCAAGCTCCCAGATGCCTCAGACCCCAGCTCACCCCCCGGGACACTCCTCCGATTCCAGACCTTCAAACGCAGATCAACACCTGTATTTGAACTTGACCAACCCATTCCCCATGAACCACCCCCCGGCGATTCAACTATCATTGCCACCGGAGATACGGCCCAGCTCAGGACCACCCACAGCAGCGCCGACAGACTCGTCGATGCCCCCTCCCTACGCACCACTCCCCACCTTAGGACCCAGCACTGTGGCCGAGATCACCCAGACCCTCGCCATACTGGCAAGTAACTTAGCCACCACGGATATGTCGTCCAGATTAGGGAAAGATGGAAAACTTACGCCACAAGAACGGCAACACCCCTTCAAATAGGAAACAAAACAAAACAACGCATCTAGCCTCTCAGGATTATGACCTCCTGTGACCATCGTCGAAAAAGATTTCGACCCCTAGGTGGAAACACTCCGACCATCCAACCCTCCCGAACACCTGTGACCATCCGTCGATAAGTTTCGACCGTGACCCTCTGAATATTCATCAGATTTAGCTACCGGACACCACACACTCACCCACCGCGATCCAACGATCGATAGGGTATTGAGTACTACCTTGTTTAGCCTACGTCCGAACTGATTCTTGGCAATATGGAGCCAGCAGTCTTCACTCAGCGCTCAATACGACCCTCCAAAAGCTCCGCTCAGGAAGAACCCTGACCCTCGCAAAATTCCGTACCGTTCCTTAGACCGACGGTACCACGATTTTCTCACCAAAGACTCCCTTATTATTAGAATATTAATACGAGCAACGATTCAACAATTTCAACCGGGACTCGAGCCTTGCAGGACATTCCCCGAATCCCGACGACACTACCTCCGTCCAGGCGACGATCCGAAGGAATGAACAACGACCCCCACGACACCACGACTACTACGACACCAACCATGAAAATCTGACGACCATAGGACACCCACTCAAAAAAAAAAAAAGAGAAGAGGGAGAGAGAGGAAAAGAACAGGGAAAAACGTCCGAAAACGACGACCATTCAAGGACCCTTACATCACCCAGAAGACATCACCGAACCATAAATTCATGATGCCAACCATACAAACAACTAATCAACATTCGTTTGAATCACCCGAACCCTCCATGGCCTGCACCGAACCCGAATGCCCATTGGAACCACCCGACCCACAACCTGAATGGATAAGCAACTGTTCCACGTCCTCCAGAAAAGAAGAATCAAGCCCATGATCCACCCGCAAGAAGGACGACAATGCGTCGGAAAAACTCCCCCACAACCTCTCCCCCTCTACGCCAGACAAGGCAGCAGCCAGGTTGGACATACAACGTTGGTAGCACTTGTAGTAGTCCAAGAGTTGGCGCAGGTCCCCCCGGTACTTGTCCACATGGAATAGATACACGGCAATACGTCCAAGTACCTCCGAACCATCATTTCCCACCTCCGACTTACCAGAGGCTTCGCCCAGCCCCAAATCCCAATAAGGAACAACCCCGGACGATGATGACCTCTTATAATAGCTCGCTATGGAAATCAGGAAAAGAGAGAAATTCCAACAATACCACTCACCGTAAAGATCACGGACCCTAACGGTATGGTCACGAAGAAGGGCCAAATCCTTCTCAAGGGTGTACAACAGACACTCCCCACTCGCCTCCGAACCATGGAAAAGGACACGAAGAAGGCCCCTGAGGTTTTCTGAAGATTGCGGATCCGTGTTCTCCATCGAGGATAAGCTTCCCCTAATTCCGCAAACACCCCCCTTATATAGGCAGACGAACAACCAGCGCTTATCGATCAGAAAAATCCCAGGAAATCGTTAGGAAACCCCCGCAGTAATGACCATCTTAATTACTGCCCAAATTAAAAGCTTAGGACCTCGAGGGCTCGGTCCTAGTGGAGGGATACTGTTATGGCCCATGCAGCCAAACAAACCCACATTAAACCCCACAACCACCCGCACCGTTTCCGGGACCTTTCCGATCGACCAAAGCCCGAACAACCAATTTCCGGATGTCCGAAATACATTCCGAGGATCCGCGATTCCAACCCTCCGAAGACTCCAAAAATCAAAGTTCCGCTACATTGATAGCCGACGTGCAGGACCACCGCATACCTCACTCCCTTGTTTTCTCTTTATATTGACCCCTTGTACTCCCTTGTTTTATGACCGTCAAAAGATAGTACAAGGATAGTCACATGTATATAGTCTTCCAGTCGACTAGACTGTTCGCTAGTACAAATATCGACTTAGTCTCCCACCAGTTTCCAATTCATTTCCGGTAAACTCCCGCCTCCTTTCCGAAATTAGGGACAGACGATCGAGGAGGGTGCAACACATAAGTTGAAGCCAAGTCCCTTCGACCTCGAACACCTTGTTAAAGTATAGAGACTGAAATACTATCTCAGTCTCTTGGAAAAGAGCTCATATTAGAAGTAGTTAGCTACCTGAAATACTATCTAAAAGAATAATTAACAATTGTATAAAATATGAAGATAAACTTGAACTCATACCTCAGTCTCTTGGAAAAGAGCTGAGGTCACAGAGTCACACAACTGCGAAATACAATGGCAAATTCAAACTCCTATCAAAGGCAGATATCAGAGATAATAATGAATAGACTCCATACCCTCTCTCCAATACCATCAGGTCCTAGTTGCCAGGGATCAGGAGAAAAGATGTTTGGGCTGAATATCAAATCCTTAACACACCTCAGTGACCGGATTGAACCATTCTGCGACCTACCCTAAGTTCCCGGCGCCTCCATCCCCCGTCCGTAGTCCGTCCGACTTCCGTCTCGGTCCTCGGCCCCATTATGGACCATCACGCTAACCCGGATAACCCCTTTGGAAGTGCTAGCTAAGCGCCTGACACGCGGACTTAACATAGGGCATGCATGTACATATTTCCTCATTCTGGGTATTGACTAGGCTTAGGCCCTTCTACCTTCTTCTCCTCTGTTAAAGTCCTCTACTCGGGCCGGCATCATCGGCATCCTCCTGAGTACCCTGTCTGTTGCAAATCAGTGGCACACACAGAAGAGTGGGGCACAAAGCATAAGTACATTGAAGCCAAAGCCACTTCTCCTGGCCTGTAGAACTTGGCCACTCCTGTCCGACATCTCGGCAGTCCTGAAGCTTGTCAGTTCCCAAAGCTTGACACCTTCGAGGATATCTCTGACACATTGACTGGGCTTTTGCAGACATTTGGCAGATGCCTCGACATCTGATTCAGGCTGTGGTTTGCTGGTGTAGGGCACAGACGGGATGGCAGGTATGGGTGTGTTGGAGGAGGTGGTTTTGTTAACTGGTGTGTTAGTTTCAATCTCGATTAATTGCCAATTCTCCCCCTCAAGGTGAGAAGCTGACACAGAGCTTTTGTTAAAGTGGATGTTGTGTTCCACGGTGACAGATTTCTTTTCCTGCCAGTAAATTCAGAAACCTTTACTCCTCTCATCAACCCCTATCCAGCGGCCTTCAGATACTCAACCGCCAAGTTTGTTTCCCCCTTCAGTGCATACCCACACTCTTTCCCCCCATTCACAAATATGTTTAAGGTTCGGTTTATCTCTGAAAGCAGCTTCATATGGGGTCTTGCCATCGACAGCCTTAGTCATGGTACAATTCATCAGCCAGACAATATGCCGAGCTGCCTCTCCCCACAAGAACCTTGGAAGACCACTGGTGTAGAGCAGGGCTCATACACGCTCAACAGTCGTGCGGTTGCGATGTTCGGCAATGCCATTTTGCTGGGGTGTGTCATGCATGGTAAGTTTCTGCATGGTTCCTTTTGACTTCAGATAAATTGTGAATTCCTTTCCCAGATATTCACCACCTCTGTCCGAGTGGAGTGTTTTGACACGAGCATTCAGCTGCATGTTACACCACATCTTGTACTCTTTGTAGGTACTAAATGCCTCGTCTTTTGAGCACAGCAGATAGAGGTGAGTTAAGTGTGTCATATCATCTGTGAATGTGATATAATACAGCTTTTGTGGCAACTGGAGCTGGTCCCCATAGATCACTGTGGACTTCATGTCCAAACACAGTGGCTCTTGTGCCATCCCTGATCTTTGGAAGCAGTTTCCATGTGGCTTTCATGTATACACAGGATTTGCAGAAGAATGGCTCCCCTGACAGTGATGTTTCCAGCTTTACTCCAGTTACAAAACCCTTTGTAACTAATCTCTTGCCTATTTCAGGAGAAATATGACCCATTCTGTGAAAGAATTTGTCCAAGGTAAGTACTTCCTCAGCTGAGTTTGCTATATCCTGCTCATGCAAAATGTGGTAGAGGCCATGTCCAGTTTTCCGGACCATAGCTACAAGCTGATCATTTCAACCCTGTATTATGCATTTGCCTTCTGCAAATGATATGGTGAAACCAGCATCGTCGAGCCATCCAATTGATATAAGAGTATACCCAACATCAGGTGAATACAAAACCTCAGTGAGATTAAGCTAAGATGTCATAGCTCCATTTGGTACATTGATTTTCATCTCACCCATCCCTACTGCATTGAAATTCTTTCTGTTTGCAGCTTGGAAAGATTTTGGCAGTATGGGGGTATAACTTGTCACTGCATCTTGGTATGACATTATGTGTCTTGTGCATCTGGAGTCATAGACTTCAGTTTGAGGTAAGTTTTCAGCCACACTGTTAACCTCTGTGCATACTGCATGCACATCCTCCTGGACAAACTGACAAGTGAACAGGTATCACTCCCATCAGCAATGGGCAACTCCTTGGTCTCGCGATCATCTTCTGAGTCATCGCCAACTTCAGAAAACCAGTCGCCTGCACAGTCTTCCTCCAGGTCTGATTTGCAGTTTGTCAGCAGTTGGGGTAGCTCATCGTCTGAGTCATAATCGACGAAGAAGGTGGCACCTTCTTTGTCATTGGATTTCACAGCTACATTAGCAGAGCCCCCAGCTTTAGGTGAGTCCCTTTTCTTGTCATCTGTCACTTTAGCAGGTTTGGAACACTTATTTTTGTAGTGTCCGGTGTCTCCACAGGTCCAGCAAGTCCCTTTTGGCTTTCGCTCAAATCTCTTTCCTTTTCCATTTCTGGATACAAACATCGCTTCATCTTTCTCCTTGGCTTTTCTGCTAGTATGCCCAGGACGATGAGACTTGAGAGCAGCATGTCTCTCATATTCTTTAGTTACTAACATGATGAGCTCATCAGGGTCTACAGTCTTGGTCATACTGTAGAGCTTGGCACCAGATAGTAGGTTTGATGCAAAAGTGGAGAGGTGAGGGGGAAGGGATTTTATGATTGTAGACTGGTAATCTTTTTCCTCAATGTCCACACCATACATTGCTAACTCTTCCTTTTGACATGTAGGCCATCAAGAAACTCACAGACATTTCCTCTATCGGGGTATCTCATCTCCATGAAGTGCGAATGCAAGTCAGCCTGTGCAAACCCGCCCTTTGATGAGAATTCGGTTACTATGAGGTCCCAATGATCTTTCAGCAATGCCTTGCCATGTATGCATATGAGGGTGGAGTCGGGGATTCAGTGAGTAAGAAGAGCCTTTGCTGTACATTCATTTTTGACCCATTTTGTGAGGGTTTCCTCCTCGTCGGTTGTAGGTAGAGCACTAACAGCTGGCTGAGTTGCAGTGCCATCGAAATGCCCCCACAGGCCTTTGGCCTCGACAGTATCCTGGAAGCACATCAAAAATGCAGTCCAGTTGAGACCGTTGGCTAGGAGTTTTGGGACAGAGGAAGGAAGGATGTTGGTTGTAGTGAGAGTGGACATGGTCAATGTCATGATTTATCCACTCCTTTCTCTATTACTTGTCTATTACTTGTTATTGGACTCCGCTACTCTGCCAGACTATATGTATAATTCTTAGGTAATTAGTTAAAGCTCAGTCTTGAGCTGGTCAATACACTGACAAGTATCATTGCTCATTTCCTTCTTCTGCTCTCCAGTATTGAAGCTCTTGTTGTTGCTGACAGTCAAGGAAAGAGCAGTGGAGAGCGAGTGGGATGTATGTGGGGCCCAATAACCTGTAAGACTCATTATAAATATATAACTATACGAGTATTTCCTCAGTAAATGCTGTATTGCAAGATACTATTATATTTTACCTATATGAGTATTTCCTACAAGCGTATAGATAAGTTTGAATACAAGTAAGGCTGATAAAGAGCCTCTTACCTCAGTAAATGCTGCGTTGCAAGATACTGAGGTAGAGTGAAAACACACTAGCTACTTTATACTATCTAAAGAACAATGGGAAACATGGAGCAATGAGAATCTAGAACAAAGAGAATATTTGTGCAGTCGCAAATATTCTGCTGCGGACCTGTGGACAATGGAACCGCGCAGTCACAATGGGGTGACACGGGGTGACGCGGTTTGTTCCTAGCTTACGCGTTCATTCCTAAATTTATTTGGCTTCATGTTTGTACTTGTTTGGCCCCCAGAACTGGCTTTATAGGCCAGCGGCCTTGCGCAAGGTTGCTCCGGTTCTTCTCCTCCCCCCACATCCATTTACCAGCGAACACCCATCTGCACTACCAATGGCATATGTCACTAGGGTCTTCCCTGGTATCCCTGCCATTTTCCCTGCCCCTGCCTGCGAGCGGAAACGCCGAACCGCCACAAATGTCATGGGCGAGTGCTTCGACCCCCCCCCCCCTGTCACCCACCGCGTACCACACGAACAGGCGCAACCTAAGCGTAAGTGAAAAAGCGACTGTGAGAAGACAAGGGGAGAAAAAAACAAAGCCAAACATTGTAAGGGCCTGAACGATGACTACAGTGACGTTGACTTTAAGTTTAAGGTCAACGCCACTGTAGTCGTCGTTCAGGCCCTTACAATTTTTTTGCCTTGTTTTTTTCTCCCCTTGTCTTCTCGCAGTCGCTTTTCGCAGATGTATAGATAAATTGTGTTGTTCAGGGTTTTGTTTGTTGTTCTTGCTTGCTTTTCACATTCCTGGACATTTTTGATGGATGTGATGTGCCCTTTTTACTTCCCTATCAGTTTTTGCATTTCAATTGCCACAACGCTTGTATCTTTTACTTTTTTTTCTTTTCTTTTCTTTTTTTGTTCAAGGTTGTCACAAAAAGAGGCCTCTGCACCCTCGAGCTGTGTATCCGCTCAATTGAAGTTTTTTTTTTCTTGGGTCTGTCCAAGTGGTGCACGATCCGAATGAACCGTTATCAACGTGCACATCAAAGATCAAGCACATCCAAACCATGTGCTCTCAACGTCTACGTCACATTCAATCCCACTCGACTAGTTCAATGTCAGGCCCAAGTCGCTCAACGTCAAGCATAAACACTCGAACCTCTCATGTGATGCCGAATATGCTCGCCCCTCAAAAGAATTGCGACTGTAACTGTAACTGCTTTTGGCAATCGACTCTATAAGACTTATGTCGATGTTAACAGTCTATCCAGCCTCGGCAAGACCGAATTTCCATCATATTGTGAACAAAGGTAAGCTTTAACCCATCATTTTCTCGTTCACATCGTTTATCCCGCCATCGCACAGCGGGCTTTACCTACGATCGAGTCAGTTGTTCGCGATCAAGCTCGATCCCAATATGCTTACACTCTCGTACCTAGATGCTGCACACGCTTCCTTGATGCCTGGGATGTGATCCAGAAAGTTCACGTCCATGCCCCATTCCGTCTCATCCGTGCCGCTGCACCCCACCTCCGCATAAAGGGTGGAGACTCGCGAAAACCGTAGCATTGTCAATATTTCCAGCACATCGGGTCTACATGCTGTTGGGACCGGGTTCATGACTATATCAACAGCGGAGAAGCGCATCTGCAGCACAGGTGGCGTTTTTCCGTCATAATGCACCGTAACGTGCTGACTCGGCTTGTTCGCCGCATTCGATCAGGGCGTATTGAACATTCCGCCATCCACGCCCCGCCCGGACTGCCGAACCCTGCGCTTTTGACTCCTGGGCTCTTGAACCTCTCCGGTTCTTTAAATAAAGTCAGCTCGGATCCCGGGCTATCAAAGTCCGTCTCTTCGATTTCCGCGTCTCTGACTCCTGCGCCGATGAATCTTGTCCAGTTGGAGTTGTTCCAGAGGGCTAATGGAAAGGGCCCTATCTTTGAACGCTTCTCGCGCTTGGCAACATGGAAGCTCGCCGCTTCGGGAGAGTTCTTGAAATGTTGAGAAGCGGGGGTTGGAAATCACGAGCAGGCGGCGGGACCTGCCCTTCGAGCGGCGGTGTGAGCGCGAGCATGCGAGAAGGTCGGATTCGAGGCTACTGATATCTTCGACGATGTTGAGGCTGGTAATTGGGTGTGTTAGCATTGGGTGGTGTGAACCGGGGCAGGTGAACTTAGCATACCCTAGTACCCTAGCATGCCACAGGCAAAGAAGCAGAAGATCCTATGTGTGAAGGCCAATGTGAATGAAGTAGCTGTAAACCCCAGCATGGTCTTGATAACACCAAGCTTGAGCCAGCCAAGCCCACAAAAGAGGTGGATCTCTTTGTGTGCATCAGGTGTTGGAGTGCAAAAGCGAAAATTGTCTTATTATATAAGACAAATTCAAACTCATATCACAACATTGGAGATGTAATACATAAAACAAGTCATATCTGGCCAAATACCAGTCATATCAAATGGAAACATGAAAGGGAACTTCATCGCATCTCAACACCCCCCCTCAATGAAGTCTTCCTTCATTTCTGCAAACTACCAAGCCTGTCCTACACTTCTCATGTTTTTTTAACAAGTCCCTTTGTGAGCACATCTGCAACCATCTCATCTGTAGGCACAAATTAGAGGTTGAGCAATTTCTTCTCAACTCTCTCCCTGAGCCAATGGTACATCACATCAATGTGCTTCATCTGAGAGTAATTCCCAGGATTCTTGGACACAGCAATTGCAGGCTGGCTGTCACAGTAAATGGTGAGTTGTAGGATGTGATAGCCAAGTTGAGTGAGCAGCTGTTTCAACCACATGGCCTCCTGTCCTGCAAAATTAGCTGCCATGTATCTAGCATCAGAGGAGGATGTGACTAAGATAGGTTGTTGCTTGCTGCTCCAGCTCACTGCAGCTCCACCAATGAAGAAGGTAACTGGTCTTTGACTACCTTTTATCCTCATTCCCAGCATAATTTATATCACAGTAGGTCTGGATCATTGGCTGGGGACTAGGGCTAGGAGGACCATGGGTCAATCTAAGATCAGTGGTGCTCTTGAGGTATTTGAGCATATGTTGGACAGCCTTCCAATGGCCTAGACTAGGATTTGAGTTAAACTGGCCAAGTTCACCAACAGCATGTCCAAAATATTTTCTGGTCCCAATAGTAAGGTAATTTAGTCTTCCAAATGCAGTAAGATATGGGATGTCCTTCATTGCCACTCTCTCATCTTCAGACTGTGGGCAGAGGTCTTTGGAGAGATAACAGCCTGGAACAAGAGGTGTGGCAACTGGTTTGCAATTCTCCATATTGATTTACTTGAGAACATCCAAGATATACTTGTGCTGGTTGACGTGAAGTGTCTGTTTGGCTCTGTCTCTGTGGATTTCAAGTCCAACAATGTACCATACAGGTCCCATGTCTTTTATATTAATGTGTTTTTTAAGTTAGGCCTTGATTTTGTCAAGATGTGTTTGACTGTTACAGGCCATGAGCTAGTCATCAATGTAGACTGTGATGTAGACTTTGATAAAGCCTTGATGGTACATGTAGAAACAGGAATTGACCTTGGGTCTGCTGAATTCAATGTCTAAACTGGCATACTATCTGTTCCTCCTTGCCTGGTGCTATAAATGGCTTTGTTTAGTTTCCTAACCTTGTCTCCCTGCCTGTATCCATATGGAAGTTCAATGTAGACCTCTTCTTCAATCTCTCCATTGAGGTTGGCAGATTTGAAGTCAACTTGGTCTAATTCCAGATCTCCCAATGCAGTGATGTCCAGGAGAACTGGGGGTGTTGAATCTCACAACAGGGGCAAATGTTTCTGTAAAGTCAATGCCAGCCTTTTGAGAATAGCCCTTGGCCACCACTCTGGACTTAAAGTGGTCAATGGTGTTAGAACAGAAATTGACCATATAGATCAAAACAATGACTCAATATAAAAGGGTATAAAGCTCACTTGACGCCAAGACAAGATGTACGACATTTACTCGAGTTGCATCGCACATTAAACTGGCACGCCATTTATTATGGTTGTGGATTGGGCTAAAACCGACTGATGTATTGAAAACACTAACTAAACTACTTATACAACGGTGAGAAGGGAAAACTATACTAACAATGATTTCAATTATGATGCATTGTGACAGGAGTCACATGCAAGTGACAAGCATACACACGTATCAAAGATACATGCGTAGTAGTAATAGAAAAACCACAGAAAACATAGAAAAATAGGAAAAGTCACATACTAAATATCACAACAAATGGCACTATTAGAAAGCTTCTTTAGCTTGAAATCCCTTTTGGAGCCAATAGCCTTCTTGCCAGGAGGGAAATACATCATAGTCTATCTATCAGTGACTTCCTTCCACTATGGTGTATCAATTCAAGACATGGCTTCTTTATAGGTGAGTGGTTGTGGGAGGTCTGGAGCATTGCTGAGGCAGATAATTTCAGAGAGTAGGCATTGAGGAAATGTCATGGCAGAGTCAGCCTGGTCTACCCCCTCATTCTCAGCAACCACCCCCTGATTTGAATCCCTCTGATGAGGAACAGGAGGAGGATTATGATACTAGGTGTTAAATCTGCATGTCGGTGCTTAGCTAGAGGCTTCCAGAAGGGTTTCCAGAGGGTTCTGAATGGTTTCCAAAGGGAGGGTTTGTACTCCAGGGACAGAGGGACTAAGGGTCGGACTTGGGATCGGAATTGGAATGGGGATGGGAGTCGGGAAGCGCCGGGGGTCTTAAGACTGTTTGCGGTATAGGGTGATACGAGTGGTTTGAGGTCGCAGGGACTTGGCTTCAACTTATGTGTTGCACTCTCCTCGATCATCTGTCCCTAATTTTGGAGAGTTGGAAAGTTTACCAGAACTTAATCGGAAACTACGACACAGAATTAAGTCGATATTTGTACTGGTGAATAGTCCAGTCGACTGGTGACTTATATACATGTATCTAGTCTTGTACTATCTTTTACCGAGTAAAGACAAGGGGGGGAAGAGAGTACAAGGGGAAATATAAAGCAAAGAACAAAGGAGTGAGGTACGTGATGATCCTGCATGTCGTCTATCAAAGGGGTGGAACCTTGACTTTCGGAATCTTCGGGGGTTCAGAAACACAGAACCTCGGAATGATGTATCGGACATCCAGAATTCGGTTATTCAGACTTTGAGCGATCGGGAAGGTCGTGGAAATGGCGTGGGTGGTTGTGGGGTTTAATGTGGGTTTATTGGTGGTATGGGACATAACACTAGGCAGCATTTGGGACTAGCCATTAAGGTTGAGGTGGGATACAAATATGTTCTGACTGTCTTAGAGTAGGTAGTAGAAGGGGTGGTGCAGGGGTAGGAGAATCTAGGGAACAAGGACTTGGTGGTGGATCAGGTATAGGTATGAGGGGATAACCCCTAGGTTTCCCCTTTCCCTTCTTTCATTTCCTTATGCCCTCTTTAATTCCTTATATGACTTTCTCTTCCTTATTCCATGCCTCATTTTACTTTATATTACTACTATTAATACTTGGTGTCACAGTCACTAGCTATATACAGTAGCTGTCTGCTTAGATAAGGGATCATCACCTTCTCTTTTGGATCTCCTTACCAGGTATGCAACTTGTTGTATTTAGTTTCTACTTTCTATACATATTCACTTTTGGATGTTATAGCCCATGCCGCCAAACAAACCCACATTAAGCACCACAACCACCCGCACCATTTCTGGGACCCATCCGATCGCCCAAAGCCTGCATAACAGATTTCCGGAGGTCCGACATACATCCTGAGGTTCCGCGATTCCAAACCTCTGAAGACTCCGAAGTCAAGGTTCCATTACTTTGATAACCGACGTGCAGGACCATCACGTACCTCACTCCCTTGTTTTCTCTCTTATATCGACCCCTTGTACTCTCCTTCCCCTTGTTTTATGACCGGCAAAAGATAGTACAAGGATAGTCACATATTGTCAAGTCCACGTACTGAGACCCATCCGCCGGCAGTGCCGACCGAGCAATCATCCTATATCCACGACCAAGTGCCTGCGTTGCCTGCATAATACTTGGTGCGCTGGTCCTGGCTCGGCACATCCACCATCCACACTCCTCAGTCCGTTTCACCTCGGGACTTCCTGTCCTTGTACTATCCTCGGTTACAAGCCTTGTCTTATAGTCTGGCACCTCCTATTGTCCTATCTTTGGACACATTCTATTATCCTGTCTTTTATTGTCTTATCCCCGTGTTGCATTCCTTATTCTAATTTTATCCATTGTGGACAATAACCACATGCTCTGCATATCTTGTTATCCCACATTCCTTATTCCACATGTCGCTTCTTAACCTATATAAGTAGGACATGGATGTACATACTTCTTCATTCTGGGTATCGACTAGGCTTAGGCCCTTCTACCTTCTTCTCTTCTGTTAAGTCCTCGACTCGGGCCGGCATCCTCAGCATCCCCCCGAGTACCTGTCTGTTGTAAATACAGTGGGATGCACGGCAAGTAGGGCACAACGCATGGGTACGTTGAAGCCAACGCCACTACTCTTGGCCTGCAGGACTTGGCCATAGTCCGCCCGACCTTTCGACAACACCCCTCGGCAGTACCGAAGTCTGTCAGTATCCGATGCTTGACAGTATACCCAGAATCAAACTACTTTCCATGCACTCACGGTTTACAAATATGGTCTTTCAAGACACCCTTTTAATGACCTTTCTATCTTCTTATTTGGAACTGGGTTCCTCGGTAACCCTTTCTAACTGTTTTGAATCAGGATCTGCCCACAGCTTCATCGGATCGTCTTACTCTTGGAAATATATCCAACAAAACGAATCCATGCTCAGCATTTCTGAACCAATATCAGTATAGATTTGGACACCATCCCTTTCTGCCAACCGGGAGGCAACGTCCTACCCTCGGCAACCTGTCTGGCATGCATGATCAATCAGCATCAGCTCACAGATCATTTGAAAATTCATTTATGATTATGACCTTTTTCCGATCTAGTATTTCTTGCTAACAAAGCACAGATACACTTACTACATTTTCTGTCCGGACAACCTCAGTCCACCCATCCATCTGTCATGTACTAGATCCGTCGGTCAGCAATATTCGGGCACAACTTGCTCACCCACTATAATCCGTTGATTAACAGGGTATTGGGCAGTATTATAATCCATCAAGCTACTAACGTTTTTAGGTGCATCCCGATGGCCTCGGTCCAGGCGGCATTTGCCACTGTTCCAAAAGCCTCACACAGGATCCTGTTCCATCGCTGGAAGCTTCACCAATAGCCCTAGTCAATGCAACTGCCTTGTGCATGCTTGTATACCAGAACGGCTGGCAAGTTTTTCAGCAGGGACCTCTTGGTCAGCGTTGTCATTTGGCACGTTCGGCCAAGGTCTCACCCATCCGTCCCCATCTGTTCCCGGTCTTTCACCCCGTATATGCGTGTCATATGCATTTTCGACCCTCCTCCGTTCTTCTCGGCTAGAGGCCAACACATTTAGTAGATGGTGGGACATCTACCTAAAAGGGGGGGGTGGCGACCAGCTAGAAACCTTTCAAACTGCGCAAACTCCCCTCCCGAGGACGTCCTTCTCTCGAAAACCTCCCCCATTTTTTTCACCCTCCATTCCATCCATCACCTTCTGTCCCGTTCTCCACTCCCTCCATTCCACTCCATCACCTATCACGTCCCCCTCTCCCCCAATCCTCCTCCAGCCACTCCCCCATACATTCCCAACACTCCGCTTATGACCCCACGACCACCTTTAATCCCGAAAAAATACCCCCTCATTCCACCCCTAACCCCCCCACAAAAAATCCATCCCAGTCCATCCGCCACCTCCTCTCCCATCATTATAACACAGCCGAGATGCCGAACACCTCGGCACCTCCGACTTGTTGTATTTCTCTTTCCCTTGATTTCTTTTATTTTCCTCTTTCAAAAAAAAAAATTTTTTGATTAAAAAAAATATACAATTCATTAATTCCTCTAATCTATCTCCACATATTCATCCTCATTTCTCTCCTCCTCCTCATTCCTCCCTTTCTCTTCCATCTCCTCCTTCTCTCGCAATGCACTCCTTAACTCTTCCCACAGTTTTGGGTCTTCTGAATAACCCAAATTGCCCTCGAGAAGGACCAACATCACGTTCCCCATACTCTGTATCCTCCTTTGCATCTCCCCAAGCTTCTGCTCTATCCGTTCCAGCCTATCCGACCTCCCCATCTTCTTCGCCCGTTTCTGTCCTGACCCCTCAGCCAGCGGTACTTCAGGTTCGACAGCCTTCCCGCTCGGTTTTTGGGTACAGGCCCATCTCGGCCTTTTACTTGGGGGCTCTACCGCCTCATCCGTACCCTCCACTGGGTCTCGAACAATCGGGCTGACTTTGCCCTGGGCCAACTTGTTTTTGCACTAAAGAATGTCAAATCAGCGGGAATCAAAGAGGCTGGATTACCACTCACCCGTGCATCCCCTCCCCGTCCATGCATACTAGACCCCTTGCTGGGCCCCACATCTGCACTCCTACCCCTTCCACCCATAGATCTTCGGGACCACTGAGGTTCCGGGGACTTCTGCCCTCCCAGCCATTTCGGCCCACTCATCCACGGTCTCTTGGCCGTCCTCCACATCGTCTGACAATTCCCATGTCGCCGTGGTCAATCTCCCGATGGTGATTTCTTCTCTGGGATCTGCTTCATCCGCCCCCACCATAACATCCTCCTCCACCACCCTTTCCAAAACACCCTCCCATTCCGTAATATTCGGAGTCTGCCTGGGGACCTGCGAGTCGCACCCCACACTTTGCATTGATGCTGGATCATGCTCACGGACAACCCATGTCCCATCGTCTTCCCGTTCAACAGTGTCGGTCTCGGCATACATTCTGTTCCGAGTTTTGATAGGTGACGAGTGGGGGTATGTGGTTGATTGATGAGAAGTCCGGAGACTTCCCACACTACCCACAAAAATTACGTTTAGGCGTCCCAAACTTTACTTTTAATTTCCAGCTTCAGGGGTTCAGCCGCTAGAGGGGGGATACTGTCAAGTCCACGTACCGAGACCCATCCGCCGGCAGTGCCAACCGAGCAATTATCCTATATCCATGACCAAGTGCCCACATCGCCTGCATAACACTTGGTGCGCCAGTCCCAGCTCGGCACATCCACCATCTGCACTCCTCGGTCCGTTTTACCTCGGGACTTCCTGTCCTTGTACTATCCTCAGTTACAAGCCTTGTCTTATAGTCTGGCACCTCCTATTGTCCTATCTTTGGACTCATTCTATTATCCTGTCTTTTATTGTCTTATCCCTACGTTGCATTCCTTATTCTAATTTTATGTGTTGTGGACAATAACCACATGCTCTGCATATCTTGTTGTCCCACATTCCTTATTCCACATGTCGCTTCTTAACCTATATAAGTAGGACATGCATGTACATACTTCTTCATTCTGGGTATCGACTAGGCTTAGGCCCTTCTACCTTCTTCTCTTCTGTTAAGTCCTCGACTCGGGCCAGCATCCTCAGCATCCCCCCAAGTACCTGTCTGTTGTAAATACAGTGGCATGCACGGCAAGTAGGGTGCAACGCATGAGTACGTTGAAGCCAATGCCACTACTCTTGGCCTGCAGGACTTGGCCATAGTCCGCCCGACCTTTCGATAACACCCCTCAGCAGTACCAAAGTCCGTCAGTATCCGACGCTTGATACATGTATATAGTTCTCCCAGTCAACTGGACTATTTGCCAGTACAAATATCGACTTAATTTGCATCGTGGTTTCCGATTAGTTTCCGGTAAACTTCCCGACTCTCCAAAATTAGGGACAGACGATCGAGGAGGGCGCAACACATACGTTGAAGCCAAGTCCCTGCAACTTTGAACCACTCGTACCACCCTATACCGAACAGACCCCAGACTCCCGGCATTCCGACTTCCGTTTCCAATTCCAATTCCAATTCCAATCCAATCCAAAACCCTTACCCTGCCTTTGGAATATGAACTCTCCCCTTGGAACCCTAACGGAAACCCCCTGACCCCTTCCGGAAGTCTCCAGCTGAGCACCAACATGTGAATTTAACATTGGACCTCCTTACCAGTGTCTGATTGGCTTTTGTAGGTAGGCTCTAGGTTAGAGTCCCTAAGTCAGGCCTAGAGAGAAGGCCAGGGCTGGGTGGTGTCCCAATGGTTATAGCCTCCAACAGTTGCCAGGATCAGTACCCAAGTGAATTGTCCTAACATTAGAAGAAGGTCACCCAATAAGGACTGAGGGGCTGGCTGTGCACCTTGAATACAAATGAGTTCCTCATGCAGAGACTATGGTGACCAATACCCTCCCTCCTCCTTCCTCATATGAATTGAAGGATGCCCCAGCATCACACCTGTACCTACAATAGGGAATAGTGACAGCTGGGTATATTTGGTGATGTGAGCAAGTGGACCGCTTGGGGTGACACTATAAACCACTCTATGGTTAGTAGAGTATACCACCCTCTGAAGGCTAAGGCGATGTCATAAACCCCTAATACCCCCAACACTTTCTAAAACTTGTATTTTTCTATTCTGACTACCTAGCATACCTACAAGCTAACTAACCCCCCTTATGCTACTCTATGACCTATATGATCCACCTTACACCTGCATTCTCAAAACTGGCCACCTCATGCCCCTCTTTCTCCCAATTTCCCATTACAGCATGACCCTCTATATTGAAACTCCCTGTCCTTGGCCAGAAATCCTATTACAGAACCCTACAGCAGCTGCAACTGTCATACTGGTGACATAAGTGACAAACCTACAGATGCTCAACCAAGTGATCATCCTGGTTCTCCATTCCCCACTACACATAGCAGCCTTCCAGCCTTGGACCTGTTGGTGACACCACTGATGCTATGTGACATGCTCGCCGATGATACCACTACCATCACTGCTGCATCTGCCTTGTAACCCACCTTAGGCCAGTAGCAATAATCTGGCACATCTCTGGAGATGCATATCCACTCCTAGAGAGCCCCCAACTGTTGGAGTGCAAAAGTGAAAACTGTGTTATTATGTAAGCTAAATTCAAACTCAGATCAAATCATCGAAGATGTAATACATAAAACAAGTCATATCTGGTCAAATACCAGCCATATTAACTGGAAACATGAAAGGGAACTTCAGTGTATCTCAACACACCCCCTCAATGAAGTCTTCCTTCATTTCTGGAAACTCCCAAGCCTGTCCTACACTTCTCATGTTTCATCTTAACAAGCCCCTTTGTGAGCACATCTGCAACCATCTCATTTGTAGGCACAAATTGGAGCTTGAGTATTTTCTTCTCAACTTTCTCCCTGAGCCAATGGTACATCACATCAATGTGCTTCATTCAAGAGTGATGTTGAGGATTCTTGGACACAGCAGTCGCAGGCTGGTTGTTGCAGTAAATGGTGAGTTGTGGGATCTGATAGCTAAGCTCAGTGAGCAGCTGTTTCAATCACATGGCCTCCCATCCTGCAAAATTGGCTGCCATGTATTCAGCATCAGAGGATGATGTGGCCACAGTTGGTTGTCGCTTGCTACTCCAGCTCACTGCAGCTCCACCAATAAAGAAGGCATAACCGGTCAATGACTGCCTTCTGTCCTCATCCCCAGCATAATTTGCATCACAGTAGGCCTGGAGCATTGGCTAGAGACTAGGGCTAGGAGGACCATAGATCAATCTAATATCTGCACTACCTTCAAGGTATTTGAGCACATGTTGGACAGCCTTCCAATGGCCTAGACCAGGATTTGAGTTAAACTGGCCAAGTTCACCCACAGCATGTGTAAGATCTGGTCTGGTCCCAACAGCAAGGTAATTCAGGCATCCAACTGCAGCAAGATATGGGATGTCCTTCATTGCCACTCTCTTATCTTCAGACTGTCTTTAGAGAGATGACAGCCTGGATCAAGAGGTGTGGTAACTGGTTTGCAATTCTCTATATTGAATCGCTTGAGAACATTCAAGATATACTTATGCTGGTTGATGTGAAGTGTCTGTTTGGCTCTGTCTCTGTGGATTTCAAGTCCAACAATGTACCATGTAGGTCCCATGTCTTTCATCTTAAAGTGTTTCGTAAGTTCAGCCTTGATTTTGTCAAGATGTGTTCGACTGTTACAGGCCATGAGCTGGTCATCAATGTAGACTGGGGTGTAGACTTTGATACTGCCTTGCTGGTACATGTAGAGACAGGAATCAACCTTGGATCTGCTGAATTCCATCTGGTGAAATGCCTAGTCCAGCTTGGCATGCCATCTGTTTCCTCCTTGTCTGGTTCCATAGATAGCTTTGTGTAGTTTCCCAACCTTGTCTCCCTGCCTGTATCCATCTGGAAGTTCCATGTAGACCTCTTCTTCAATCTCACCATTAAGGTAGGCAGATTTGAAGTCAACTTGGTCTAATTCCAGATCTTCTAATACAGTGATGGCTAGGAGCACTCTGAGGGTGTTGAATCTCACAACAGGGGCAAATGTTTCTGTGAAGTCAATGCCTGCCTTTTGAGAATAACCCTTGGCCACCACTCTAGATTTAAAATAGTCAATGGCACCATCAGGAAGCTTTTTCAGCTTGAAAACCCATTTGGAGCCAATGGCCTTCTTGCCAGGAGGGAGATCCATCACAGTCCACACATTGTTATCCATTAGTGACTGATATTCATCTCCAAAAGGTTCCTTCCACCATGGTGCATCAATTTGAGACATGGCTTATTTATAGGTAAGTGGTTCTGGGAGATCTGGAGCATCACTGAGGTAGACAAGTTCATAAAGTGGGTGCTGAAGAAATGTCATGGCAGAGTCAGCCTGTTCCACCCCCTCATTCTCAGCAACCACCTCTTCATTCTCAGCAACCACCCCCTGATTTGGATCCCTCTGACGAGGAACAGGAGGAGGATTATGATACTGGGCAGCATTTGGGACTAGCCACCAAGGTTGAGGTGGGATATGAATATGCTCTGACCGTCTTAGAGCAGGTGGTGGAGGAGATGGTGGAGGGGCAGGACTTGGTGGTAGATCAGGTGGAGGAGCATCATTGTCAGGCTCTGGGAATGCCGAGGAGTGGCCAAGTCCTGCAAGACGGGAATAGTGGCATGGCTTCAACGTGCTTGTGTGTTGCGCCCTACTTCCCATGCATGCTACCGATTTAGGACAGAGGGATACCCAGGAGAGTGCCGAGAGTGTCAGCCCAGGTAAAGGACTTGGGACAGGAGAGGAGAGGACAAGAAGGCATAAACCTAGTTGATTTCCAGAACAAAGAACCATCTACATACCTTGGCTACTTATATAGG
>QLPG01014701.1:0-10831 GCA_003314385.1 Gomphus sp. MG54 | reverse complement strand
CTCGGAATAAGGAGGGGTGGTTGTGGGGGTTGTTGGAGGTATGGGCTATAACAATATGCGTTAACCCATGGATTGATTAGCTCTACTATCATCAAAGAGATTGTTCGTCACTGTAAGACAGGCACCTCTTTCGCATATGCTTATTTCTACTTCGAGTTCCGCAATACGGACATACATCCAGACACTGTTATTCGGTCTGTCATTAGGCAGCTATACTCGCAATGCGCCCACACCCCTGTTGTATTAGAGAAACTATTCTGTGAGAATGCGAATGGCCGCCAATCTCCCGCTCTGGAAGATTTAATTTCAACTCTGAAAGCCATCGTTCAGAGCTACAACCATGCGTACATCGTTTTCGATGCACTCGATGAATGTCATGATCGTCGTGATTTTCTGAAATTGCTTCAAGAGATACACGGCTGGGGACACGGTCCATTACACCTGTTGGCAACGAGTCGGCAGGAGGATGATATCACCAGAGTGCTGAACCTCCTTGTTTCACATCTTGTACCCATGGACCACAGCCTTGTTGACGGTGACATTCATCTACATGTGTCCAAAATATTGAAAGGTGATGGCGAGTTTGCTATGTATTCTGAAGAGGAGAGGTGTTATAGCCCATACCTTCAACAACCCCCACAACCACCCCTCCTTATTCCGAGACCTTTCCGACCGAAAGGACGAAGGACCGTTTTCCGTAATCTCCGTTCCCGACAAGTCCGACCCAGAGTCCACTGTCCGCTTCCAATCCCGTCACGTCCAAGACACCACCTCCGAGTCCGTACCTGACCGAGACTCAATACTTTGATAACCGACGCGCAGGACTATCGTGTACCTCGCTCCCTTATTCTCTCTTTATATTGGCCCCCTTGTACTTTCCTTTCCCTTGTTTTATTACCGGCAAAAGATAGTACAAGACAGTCGCATGTATATAGTCTCCCAGTCGACTAGACTGTTCGCTAGTACGAATATCATCTTAGTCCACCCAGTTCCAGCTCACTCCGGTGAATCTCCTTCTCCTCTCCGAAATTAGGGACAGACGATCGAGGAGGGCGCAACACATAAGTTGAAGCCAAGTCCCTTCGACCTCGAACACCTCAGTGACCGGATTGATCTCTTCCGCGACCTACCCTAAACCTCCGGCGCCTCCGTCTCCGTCCGTAGTCCGTCCGACCCCGGTCTCGGTCTTCGGCCCCGTTACGGACCTTCGCACTAACCGGAAAACCCCTTCGGAAGTACTAGCTAAGCGCCTGACACGCGGACTTAACAAGAGGGAGAAAATCAAGGATGTTCTGACTAAGGGTGCTCATGGAATGTAAAGTGTCTATCTGCCTTTTGGTAAGTTGTTACTGACTGATAGATTGGTAAGGTTTTGATGGGTAGCTTGTTAGCTGGATACACTACGAGATTGCTTTACCCACGACAATCTCATGGAGGCGTTGGAATCGCTGCCAGTCAGTCTGTACGAGACTTATGATCGAATCCTCTCAAACATTCATCATCAACACAGCCAGGGAGCTCTCAGAATCTTGCAGTGGCTTACATTTTCTTCAAGAGCAATCTCACTCCAAGAAGCCATCGAAGTACTGGCTACAGATCCAGATTCGAAAGACGGTCATCTCTACAAGCCAGGACGACGACCTCTAGATTCGCAAAAACTTCTAGCCATGTGTTCCAGTCTAGTTACCATTACTTTACCAGTTGCTAAGAGATCTCGCATACGCTGTTTCAATAACGAGGAAAAAAACATTGACCAATATTGGACACGCTTCCCTATGCTGCAAAGCTCACACTAGCCCATTTCTCCGTTCAGGAATATCTCATCTCGGACCACCTCCGCCAACGAAATGACAAAATGTGGTTCCATCATTTCAACAGAAGAGTTGCTAATACATCCATCGCCAGGACGTGTCTCGCTTACCTGCTGCAATTCAAGCGGCCTGGATCCATACGGTCAAGTACTCAAGACTCCTATCTGTTATATTTATATGCTGCGCAAAACTGGACGTACCACACTAAATCAGGTGATGGTGAATCGGACAGTTTACACGGGCTAACGATGGACCTTCTTCAAACCAATGCGGTGTATATGAACTGGCTGGCATGTTACAACCCGGATCCTCGCTGGCTCAATCACTTGACGGGATCACCTAAAATTTGTACTCCTCTGTATTATATGTCATTGGCCGGGTTGAAAAGAACGGTTGAGAACCTCCTGGATGGGGGTGCAGATGTGAACGTGCCACAAGGTTCCTGGGGCAGTGCTCTCCAGGCGGCGTCGTTTCACGGCCATGAGAACATAGTTCGCTTGCTTCTAACAAATGGAGCGGAAGTGAACATGCAAGGAGGCAAATTTGGTTGTGCTTTGCAAGCAGCGACGTTGAAAGCTCACAAGATGATGGTTCGGCTATTGATCGCCAATGCAGCGGATGTGAACGTGCAGGGAGGAGAGTATGGCACCGTGCTGTGGGCAGCCTCATCGCGTGGCCACGAGGATATCGTTCGCTTCCTGCTAGAATCAGGAGCGGATATCAATTTGGTGGCATGAAAGTTAGGGAGTGCGCTGCAGGCGGCAATATCAGGAGGTCATAAGACGATCGTTCATCTATTGATCGCCAACGCAGCGGATGTGAACGTGCAGGGAGGATCCTATGGCACCGCGCTGCAGATGGCCTCATTCCTTGGCCACAAGGATATCGTTCGCTGCCTGCTAGAGGCAGGGGCAGATATTAATTTGGTGGCAGGAACATTCGGGAGTGCACTGCAGGCGGCAGCATCAAGAGGTCACGAGACGATCATCCAGCTATTGATCGACAAAGAAGCAGATGTGAACGTGCAGGGAGGAGAGTATGGCACCGCGCTGCACGCGGCCTCATTCCGTGGCTACGAGGATATCGTTCGCTACCTGCTCGAGGCAGGAGTGGATATCAATTTGGTGGCAGGAGAATTCGGGAGTGCGCTCCAGGCGGCGGCATCAGAAGGTCACGAGACGATCGTTCAGCTATTGATCGCCAATGCACCGGATGTGAACATGCAGGGAGGAAAGTATGGCACTGCGCTGTGGGCGGCCTCATCGCGTGGCCATGAGGATATCGTTCGCTACCTGCTCGAGGCAGGAGCAGATATCAATTTGGTGGCAGGAAATTTAGGGAGTGCGCTGCAGGTGGCAACATCAGGAGGTCATAAGACGATCGTTCGTCTATTGATCGCCAATGCAGCGGATGTGAACGTGCAGGGAGGATCCTATGGCACCGCGCTGTGGGCGGCCTCATCGCGTGGCCACGAGGATATCGTTCGCTTCCTGCTAGAATCAGGAGCGGATATCAATTTGGTGGGAGGAAAGTTAGGGAGTGCGCTGCAGGCGGCAATATCAGGAGGTCATAAGATGATCGTTCGTCTATTGATCGCCAACGCAGCGGATGTGAACGTGCAGGGAGGATCCTATGGCACCGCACTGCAGGCGGCCTCATTCCTTGGCCACAAGGATATCGTTCGCTGCCTGCTAGAGGCAGGAGCGGATATCAATTTGGTGGCAGGGAAATTTGGGAGTGCGCTCCAGGTGGCGGCATCAGAAGGTCACGAGATGATCGTTCAGCTATTGATCGCCAATGCACCGGATGTGAACGTGCAGGGAGGAGAGTATGGCACCGTGCTGGAGGCGGCCTCATTCTGTGGCCACGAGGATATCGTTCGCTACCTGCTAGAGGCAGGAGCAGATATCAATTTGGTGGCAGGAAAATTTGGAAGTGTGCTCCAGGCCGCAGCATCAAGAGGTCATGAGACGATGGTTCGTCTATTGGTCGACAAAGCAGCGGATGTTAATGTGCAGGGAGGAGAGTGTGGCACCGCGTGGCAGGCGGCCTTTTCGCGTGGCCACCAGGGCATCGTTCGCTACCTGCTAGCGAGAGGAGCCAACACGACTACCATGACATCACCGTAGAATTTATTTGATTATAATTACTTGATTCTAAGGGGGGACAAACGAGATGGGGGGGGATATGTTTTGGAAATCGATTGATTAATTATTCTAATGCATGGTTCATTATATATACTACATCTATTGAGCCTAGGCTATACTGGGATGGCTCCCACGGTCCAACCACCACCACCGCTGCCCATTGAACTCCCAGGACAGCCTACTGCAGCATCATTAGCTACCATACTCGAACAACTTAGTACTCTGATATACGGAATCGCTCTCCCTAAGACCAAGACTGAATATCAACTTGGTTTACATCTTCTCATCTTCCCTTCTCCTGTCTGAAGTCCCTTACTTGGGCTGACACTCTCAGCACTCTCCTGGGTCTTTCTTCTGTTCAAATTTAGTGGCATGCACAGAAAAGCAGGGTGAAACACATGAATACTTTGAAGCCTAGCCACCCCAATCAGTCTACAGGACTTGGCTGATTCCCATCTGCACTATCAGCATTACTGATACCTAACACTAATTCTGTGGGCATGGCCCAGGATGTATTGTGCTGGTCTAGGTTGGATATTTCTTGATGCCTGTATTACCCCTTGGTTGTCCAATAAGATGGTTGCCATTTTAATACCCCTCTCGCGACCCAGCAGCTCAAGTGCTAGTATAACACTGACTACTTCAGCTTCATATGTCATATGATTGGCGAGCGGTCCCAGCTGGAATCGGAGGGCCGTAATCCTTCTTCCCTGTTTGTACAGAACTGCCACAGCCCCTGCAAATACATCTAGTTCAGAGCCATCAGTGTAAGCCTTGGCATCTGCTGTGCTGTCCCTATCAGCTTGTTTTGAGTCTTCTCTTGAGTCAGCTATTTCAGTAGAGTAGAGCCTGGGTGCATCTGGTGTTTAGATGAATGGGGTGATTTCTTCAAAGGCATGTGGGTCTAGATTGAATCTGTGGAATAGCTGGTGTATCGGAGATGGTGTTTCTTGACTGGTAGATGGGCACAGGTGCAAACAGGGTGATAGAGAGGGTGCTGCTTGGGAAGGGTTGTCATGTGGCTAGCAGCCCTGTAGCAGACACCTGCCAGTAGGAGCTCAACTAGCTGTATGTTGGCATGGGCCTCCAGGACATCACTGGTGGTAGTGCTCATGGTTCTGGTGATTGCGATGGTGGCCATGCGCTGCACAGAAGTCAGTTTACGTACCACCCCTACTGAGCCCATTGCTCTCTTTTTTCCTTCCACCTTTTAGATTGGAGTAAACCAGACATCAGCCACATATGTGAATTTAGGGATGGCTACTGCACAATACAGTTGTTTCATGTATGTTGCTCGGACCCCTGTGGAGGGTTTAGATAGTCTGTGAGCTAGGAGTGTCCACTTAACAGCTTTGGCTACCACCTTCTCTGCCTGTGTTCTCTATCAAAGCTCCTCATCAAGGTAAACCCCCAGGAATTTGTGGGCTGAGGTAGGCTGTATTTTTGTATCTGTCAAGCTTTGGGTACTGACGAACTTTGGGACTGCTGAATGGTCGGGTGGACAATGGCCAAGTCCTGCAGGCCAAGAGTAGTGGTGTTGGCTTCAACGTACTCATGCGTTGTGCCCTACTTGCCATGTGTGCCACCGATTTACAACAGATGGATACTCGGGAGGATGCTAATGATGCTGGCCCAAGTCGAGGACTTAACAGAGGGGAAGAAGGTAGAAAGGCCTAAGCCTAGTCGATACCCAGAATGAGGAAATATGTACATGCATGTCCTACTTATATAGGTTCAAGAGGTGATATGTGGAACAAGGAATGTGAGACAACAAGGTATGCAGAGCATGTGGTTATTGTCCACAATGAGTAAAATTAGAATGAAGGAATGTAAAATGGGGATAGAACAATAAAAGATAGAATAATAAAAACATAGTAGAGGACAGTGTAGGGTGCATAAATGCATCTTACCCCTGAGAGGTCAAACTCAATATATTTGATTTACCTATTGATTTTGGTACTATCTTGTGCGCAATTCATTTCTAAAATTTCCGATATATTTTCTGTATTTTTATCCTCAAAGTTGAGGAAGCTATTGTATTATTATCTGTACGATACTTACAGGCACCTGCCTACGCATGACGCATGTGGCCGGCTCCCTGGATGGGGACTGGCAACCTAGCTCAAACCTTCGATAGGGTCAAGGGCTGGTTGCAAGGTATTTGCGGGTGAAACATAACCCACGCATGCCTCCCTCCTCAGTGGTTGACTATACTGAGGAGGTGAGTTGTATAGTATTATGCACAGGGCCTCACGACTAATTTTCTTTTTTATTCTTTCTGTAAGATATTAAATTGGGTATATTTTCTGAATATACAGATAGTGGTTGACTATACTGAGGAGATATTAAATTAGCTGCCTGAGAAATCTTCAATCCTACTGCATATTTGCTCATAATCTTATTAGACAGAACAATAGGGAGTGCCAGATCATAAAATAACAGTGTTGTAGCCATGGATAAAACAAGGACAGGATGTCCTGAGGTGAGACAGGTCAAGGAATGAGGAGTGAAATGGGTAGGATTGTTGGATTGGTGAGTAGGATAAGGTGGATAAGGAATGGGGATAAGGAATAGGAATGAGGGATGTGTCGAGCCAAGAACGGCGTATTAAGTATGTAGCTTGGTCATCTGCTGGGTACTTGGTCAGCACTGCTGAACTACCAGGCCTCGGTATGTGCACTTGACAGTATCTTCATACTCGAAGTCTGGCCTTAGCTCTTGCATGGTCTTGCCTAGGTGTGCAGGGTCTGGGACTCATCTTTGTGAGAAGCCAACCACTGCAAATTTTGACTTTTCGAAGTGTGACTGGTGAGTCTGAGTCCATTCTTTTGCTCCACCCTCTTTCAGTAATGTCTCCCTTGAGCTATCATATGCTTCTTTGTATGTGCTTCCCTCTGAGTAAAGGTTACTGGTAAGGAATGACTTGTCACTGGTGTGTGGGATTAAATGGTAAGGGTCATTCAGTCGGTACTGCTGAGTAAACTGGAGCTCAGTATCATTGACTTGACAATTAGGCCATAACTTAAGTCAGAAGCTTGGATGCAATTGAGTTGACATTTGTACCAGCAAATAGTCCTGTTGACTGGGGGGATATATACATGTAAACTACCTTGTATTTTCTATTATCTGGTTTAAAGACAAGAGGTGGGGGGAAATACAAGGGGTCAATGGAAAATGAAGACCAAGGGAGTAAGGCATGTGGTGATCCTTCAAGGTGCCTACCGCAAAAGCAGGATCATAGTTGCAGGATTGCAGAACTTTAGGAGTGCAGAACTATGGGTTGTAAAAAGGGATCATAGAAAAGGGTGGATGGAGGATCGCTCTCGATGATTGTAACCAGAAAGTTCCTGGGAATGGTAGTAACTATTGAGTAGATTAATATGGGGCATAGACCATAACATAAGGGGATGAAATGCTAATGTGGGTCGATATACCTCATACATGCATAGAACTATTACCCTGCAAGAGTATAATTGCACTTGGATTGTGGCAGTTGATGATAACAGTTCTATAATTCAAAGCTTGTATTTGGTTAAGGAACCCCCAAATCCAGATATCATCAATATATATATAGACAACCACTTCCATGTTGAGGTCCTGGAAGATATCATTCATCATTGTCTGAAAGGTCACAGGGATATTTGTAAGCCTAAAGAATATTAACAATGGCTTAAACAGTTCTTGGTTTGTCCAAAAAGTAGCCTTTTATTCATTGCCCTCCTTGATCATAACATTATTATAGACCCACCAAACATCTAACTTTGTGAAGCACCTGGCTCCCTTGAGCTGGTTGACAAACTAAGGGAAGAGTAGGATCAGGTCTTAGTACTTCACTATTATGGCATTCATCCTTTGATAGCCCTGTATGAGTCACAGGGACCAGGGAGGCTATAGGGACTTAGAGGGCTGAATGTATCCTATTTAGAGGTTCTATTGGATGAAAACATCTAACTTACTGTAGCTAGGGACATGAGATATAAATTGCAGTTTGTGGGACTTGAACCTGGCTCTAACCTGATGGTATGATCCTAGATCTTCTAGTCAAACAAATTGTCAAGTACACATACTGAGATTTTGGTAATTCAGCAGTGCCAACCGAGCAGTCAATCTATGTCTGCTCACAAGTGTTCAAGCCACATACAAGTCACTTGGTATGCCAGTCACGGCTCGGCACATCTACCATTCACATTCCTACCCCTCATCCACTCTACCTCATTCACCTTCCATTAATCCTACCTAGGGAATAGCACGGGTTAGGGTAACCCGCATGGGTCACCGGGTCAGGTGCCCTTGGGTTTGGGTGTGGGTCAAGCCGAGAGCATCTGTGACCCAGCCCAACCCACCGCCTCAACTATGTACACGCGTACAACACACACGTGCACAAGTATGACATGACTGCACCATACACGCACACGTATGACACAAATGTGCCGTACGTGCATGCATATGACGCGAATGCACCGACACCAATGTGCCTTATGACGCGAATGCACCGACACCAATGTGCTATATGTGCACATGCTGACACCAATGCGCCTTACGCTTATGCAGATGACACGCACGCATGCGGCGCATTTGTGTCATACATCACGTGCACGTACAGCATGTTCGTGTCGTACGTTGCTGTAAGGGCAACCTAAGCAGGCGTTCTACCCTAAGGCGGCGCACTGGTGAAGGGGGATCCAAAGTTTTAGTATGGTACCTAATACATGGGGGCTAGCCTACCTTGCAAAGGGGGATCCAAAGAGAAAACTCTAGGGAACCCTTCGCCCACTGACTACTGTATATAAGCACCATCGCTATGGCACTCCGTGCTCTACCGGGCATCACCCTCTGTGCCAACTGGGAAGTTCTGCCAGGGCCTCAACCCTGAGAATGAATGACGAAAGGAGAGCCAAGAGTTACAGCCGACCCTCCTGAAGGGTACTCGCCAACAGGGATGATGGTTCGGTGCATGGTACGCTCAGTACTGCCACGAGTGGGTCGAACGGACTTTGGTCGGCGGGTGTGGAGTATGGGTGGGTTGGTGCTGGTCAGGGTTCATGATTGGGGGTTCCCCTGACAGTTGCACCCATGTACAGCGCATTTGTGTCATATGGCACATTTGTGTCGTATGGTGCATTTGTGTCATACGGCATGTTTGTGTCGTATGGCATGTTTGTGTCGTATGGCGCATTTGTGTCGTATGGCGCATTTGTGTCGTATGGCGCATTTGTGTCGTATGGCGCATTTGTGTCGTATGGCGCATTTGTGTCATATGGCGTGTTTGTGTCATATGGCACGTTTGTGTCATATGGTACATTTGTGTCATACGGCGCATTTGTGTCGTACAGCACGTTTGTGTCGTACGGCACATTTGTGTCGTACAGCACATTTGTATCATACAGCACATTTGTGTTGTACGGCATGTTTGTGTCATACATCGCGCCTGTGTATGGCATGTGTGGGTGTGGCGTGTACCCGACACCCGTTGACCCATGGGAAAAAACCCATGGGTTGATGGGTTTGGGTTTCCCATGGGTCGGGTGCGGGTCACCCACATTTGACCCATAGGTGACCCGTGCCATTCCCTAATCCTACCCCATCTGTTCCTTATTCCTCGACTCACCCTACCTCAGGACATCCTGTCCTTGTTTTATCCTAGGCCACAACCCTGTTGTTTTATAGTCGGTCACTCCCTATTGTCCTATCCTTGGCCATGTCCCTATTATTCTTACCCATCAATCCGTCTCACCTTGGGACTTCCTGTCCTTGTTCTATCCTCGGTCACAGCCCTTGTTTTATAGTCGGGCACTTCCTATTGTCCTATCCTTGGCCACATTCTATTATCCTACCCTTGATTGTTTCTATCCCCATCTACATTCCTCTATTCTATTGTTACTCATTGTGGACAATACCCCCACATGCTCTGCATACCTTATTGTCTCACATTCCTTATTCCACATGTCACTTCTTAACCTATATAAGTAGGACATGCATGTACATACTTCCTCATTCTGGGTATTGACTAGGCTTAGGCCCCTTACCTTCCTTTTCCTCTTTTTCCTCTGTAAAGTCCTCTAGTTGGGCTGGCACCTTCAGCACTCTCTGAGTATCTCCTCTGTTCTAAATTGGTGGCATGCACAGAAAGTAGGGTGCAACACACTAGCATATTAGAGCCAAAGCCACTACTTTTGGCCTGCAGGACTTGGCCACTCCTCGTTTGCATCTTTGGCAATATCGAAACTTGATACAGGTTATTAAATGACTCCTTTGTAAACATGCTTTGAACTCTTGGAGGTAGTTGAGGATCTTGGTCTCTATTTGGGTATTTCAGTAATGGGTTTTGGACAATCTCTGTAAGGTGATCTGTGTGGCTTGGATGTGTTTATATTCTGGTAGTAGCATGATACATGTCAGCTTATCACTATCCTCCAGCTCATCCTAGACCTCCTTGGATGCCAAACCACTTCTGTCATCATCAGTCAAGACTAGTCTAGAAATATCTAGACTATTGTACACAAGTCCAAATTAGTCATTTATTATGTCACAGTCACAGTCACATACTCTTCACTAACATCTGTTAGTCTCATCACATGTCACTCACATACAGTCACAGTTAAACTGCCTACCAAATCCATATATGCTAAATAGTAGCCTCATAAGTCACAGACCTTGATCTAGCTGTGCCTAGGGAATGGCACGGGTCACCCACGGGTCAAATGTGGGTGACCCACACCCAACCCATCAGAAACCTGAACCCGTCAACCCATGGGTTTTTTCCCATGGGTCAATGGGTGCCGGGTGCATGCTACACCTGCACACATGCAAGTCATATACGGTGTCAGGGGACCACCGGTTTATTCCTCTTTTCCCTCCTTTTATTCCTTTTAT
>QLPG01014697.1:0-15552 GCA_003314385.1 Gomphus sp. MG54 | reverse complement strand
CTCGGCACTCTCCCAGGTACCTCTCTGTCCTAAATCGGTGGCATGCATGGGAAGTAGGGTGCAACGCACGAGCACGTTGAAGCCATGCCACTACTTCTAGCCTGTAGGACTTGGCCTTTACCCATCCGACCCCCTTCGGCTTTCCCGAGGCCTGTCAGTATGTACGGTTCCTGACAAATTCCCAAACCGAACACTGAGGCACACTCCATTGTAGTGAGACATTCCTCGTATTTCTACAAGTTTCATATTGTTACATCACAAGAAGTCCATGCAGTACCAGTAGAATAGTTGTATATGACAGTTGTTTAGAGGGATATATTTGTGTCAAGCTTTGGTAATGCCAAAGATGCAGGCGGGGAATGGCCAAGTCCTGTAGGCCAAAAGTCATGGCATTGGCTTCAATGTACTCGTGCGTTGCACCCTACTTTCTGTGTGTGCCACCAATTTGGAACAGAGGAGATACTTGGAGAGTGCCAAAAGTTCCGGCCTGAGTAGAGGACTTTGCAAAGGGAAGAGAAGGTAAGGGGCCTAAGCCTAGTTAATACCCAGAATGAGGAAGCATGTATATGCATGTCCTACTTATATAGTTTAAGAAGTGACATGTGGAATAAGGAATGTAGGACAATAATCTATGCAGAGCATGTGGGTATTGTCCACAATGAGCAAAAATAGAATGGAGGAATGTAAATGGGGATAGGACAATGAAAATAGGATAATAGGAATGTGGCCAAGGATGGGACAATAGGAAGTGTCCAACTATAAAACAATAGGATTGTGGCTAAGGATAAAACAAGGACAGGATGTCCCAAGGTGAGGCAGGTCAAGGATTGAGGAGGGGATGGGGTGGATTTAATGGATGGCAAAAAAAGCAGAGTGGATAAGGAATGGGGATAAGGAATGAGGATGGTGGATGTGCCGAGCTGAGACCGGCACACCAAGTGACTTGCATGCAGCTTGGACACTTGCATGTGGACATAAACTGACTGCTTGGTCAGCGCTGCCAAATTACCAGACACTCAATGCATGTACTTGAAAATTTGACACCCATCTGAGATCTCCAGGAACTGCACATAGAAGCTTGTCCCTTTCTGCATCTAACATATTGTCAGTGCTAGCAATGAAAGGAGACTCAATGAAAGTGCCGCAGTGTTGCACCTCCACCAGTAATGGTTACTCACTATGAAGATGCCTTCATTAGGATCATGTAATTTATATTGTTGTAAGTGCAGATATGACTGAAGGTTAGAGATATCAACAGTCATAAAACAGATACCTAACTGCAAGAGACCCTAGTTTATAATTGGAAAAATAGAATATCATCTAGGATACTTGATTATTTTTCAAAAAAACTCAAGTCAGAGAATTTACATATGGAACAGTCATTGTAAATAAGAGTTCCAAGGAGAGAATTGAGGTAATGTTTTCCTGCTAGTAGACTTTCAGGACTTGAATTTATTCAGAATATATTTCTTAGTAGTAGGTTATGGTTTTTTGAAAGATAACTTGAATTACTTTACCATTTGTGCTATAAAAATGACAGTAGACAGGATTCAGAGAATCACATGATAAAGGGAAATAAATGAGGGGTTGAGATGACATAACAATAAGGTAATGACCTGTTTAGGAGAGTGTATATATGTAGGATAATGGAGTCAAGGGACATGATTGAGAACAAGGAAGCATCAGAACAAACAAAAGTAGTAATAGGATCAATGGAAAAGTATATACAAATGTATCATGCACATCTGCAGAACTGGTGGATCAAGGAATGGTAGCCCATATGCTAGGTGCCTATAGAGACGAGGAGGATACAAGGGTCAAGAGGATACTAGACACACCTAGAGTAGGGCCTATGGGGTGGAAATGAGTCAGAGAACACATAGGAGCAGAGAGGTATATCACTCACACATTGGAAAGTAGAAGAAGACATATTTGGGGTGCATATATGCAGGTGATGTACACTTACTAGCAGCAAAATGGGGCACGATATCAAAACAAGAGTCAAGAACGTGATAACAAGCATGGAGGAGGATTGTCCCACTTAGTTGAGCCATACAAACAGGGTAGACAGGAATAGATTGGAAACACAGTGACCCACATCAGGTCACCTGCATGTGGATGCTATCTCAGGGTAGTTACACAAGGGTTTATGCATCAGACACAAGTTCTCTATAACAGACAGATAGTTAGAAAACAATAAACTAGTCTTGTACTCAAAGAAAAATGTCTCACACATAATTGACAAGGTTCTGAGGTTGCTCATATTACTATATCGGGCTACCATGTTGTCATTGCTCATGTCCCTGGACTGAGTGGAAATACACTATTAGTGTACTACAAATTATATACAATTTTACCTATATTTCCTACAGACTGCATCATTGCTAAATAGCCAAACAGCCCCCTGCATATCCACAAATACTGTCATGTGATTATACATGACATCAAGCCATATTGGGCTAGATCATTCAGGGCATATACCTAACTGTCTGGACATGCTGGGAATAATAACTGATACATACCAGAAGGCACTTACTCTGGTACTATATGCTGACAGTATCAGAAACCATATGCAACTGTCATACACTTATACATCCCTCATAGCCACCTCTCTGGGTTGGCACTTAGTTGAACTCAAAACCTTTGCATCATGTAGTGGACTGCATATAATTAAAGATAATAAAAACAAAAACAAATAAACAAGAATAAAATAGATAGAACAATTCTACAACTCTCCTCTATTGTCACCTGGGATATTTGCCTAGAAAAGATATTGAAGATTTAAAAAAAGATTAAAAAATGAGCATATATATTTTACAAATTATATAAAACTTATGACCATCACAATATTTTGATAACCATCAATAATCAATATGTATTGCTACTGTGTTCTACAATTTTTCTATGTTTTATCATTATTTATCAAACCATTCTGGCATATATATACAGTAGGGGACAAAACCGTTCAAGTGTTTTGAACATTTGTGTTGTACTGGAAATAACAGGAGGATTAAATAATCAAAAATATGACATAATTAGTGGAGATAGCCCTGCTTCTGAACTTGTGGTCACAATCAAGATGATTACGTAACTCTCAACATTCATTGAGATATTAATTATTTACAAAAATGAAACATTTGAAGGGTTTTGTCCCTCATATTTTTTAAATAAGAAATGGTATATATCAGTACTTGGTAAAGCCCCCATTTACTCTCATCACTGCCTGTACCCTTCTAGGCATGCTCTCAATCAACTTCTGACACACCTCTGGCTCTATCTTCTCCCTTTCCACTCCAATCCTATCCCATAGCTTATGCACTCTACTAGGGGGGTGGTTATAGTCAGGAAAGCACTTTTTGACGATAGTCCAGAGGTGTTCAATGGGGTTTAGGTCAGGGGACTGAGCTGGCCACTTCATGACCTCATAGCCATTGTCAGAAAACCACTCAGTGGCCTTCTTGCACCTGTGCTTAGGGTCATTATCCTGTTGAAAAATAATGTCAATAGAATCTTTACTATAATACTCCAGGCTAGCCTAAAGCTCATCATCCAAAATCTGCCTGTATAACTCCCCATCCATCCTTCCATTAATTTTGGTAGCATAGCCAGGTCCTTCCTACAATATACAACCCTATACCATCACAGAACCTCCACCAAACTTAAGTGTTCCCTCAACTAGCCTATCATTCAAAGGCTCTCCAGCCTTTTTCTACACCCATCTCCTTGCATCTGACCCATATCGATTGATTTTGGTCTCATCTGACCAGACAACATGCTTCCAGTCCTCTAGAGTCCACTCCAGATGAGCTTCTGCAAACTCCCTCCTTGCCTTCCTATACCTTGCACTAAGAAGCGGCTTCTTTCTCTTTACAACTGCCTTCATCCCAGCCTTCTTCAGGTTCTTCTTTACAGTCTTGGATATCACTGGTTGATCGGGAATGTTTTTGAGCACCTGGGTACTCTGGGTTGCATTCTCAATCTTCCCTCTTTGTATGAGCGATACAATATGGTGGATGTTGGAGGGGGATATCTTAGATAGGCAACCACCAGTGGCCTTGGGCATATCAGGACAGTATTTCCTGTGAATGGTAGAGATAGAGCCAACAGAGACACCAAGGTGAGAGGAGATGTAGTAGCTAGAATGACCAGTTTTAAGCAATTGGATGATAGAGTCAACTTTAGCGGCACAGAGAGGCTTCATGGTTCTGAACAAGGGATGTTTGGCTTTGTTTGGACAGAAACAAACTATAAAAAGGTTCACATGATGTCATGTGACTTGTCATGTGATTTCCAGCCCTGTATATACAATTTATTGCATTAATAACTGTGAGGGACAAAACCATTCAAATGCATTATTTTTTAAATAATTAATATCTCAATGAATATTGAGAGTTACATAATCATCTTAATTGTGACCACAATTTCAGAAGCAGGGCTATCTCCACAAATTACGTCATATTTTTTGATTATGTAATCCTCCCGCCATTACAGTACAACACAAATGTTCAAAACACTTGAACGGTTTTGTCCCCTACTTGTATGCATGCAATGTGCTATTTCCAGCCTATCTTAACAACAACAAAGTTATTTGACTATATGTTTTAACATAATACTCGAAATCAACCTGCTCTATTTTAATGGCATTTTTCCATATTTTTCTTATATAATGCTTGATTTTATTGCCCTCCTGTCCCAGTATATGTCCAAGAAAAAGTTCCCATATAGATGTATTTTAATACCTCTAGTGCTTGGGATTGCCATAAGGTGCTGTTAAAGATGTTAAAGATGATATTTCAAAATGCCCTTAATTAATGCTGAAAGGATTCATCTCAGTCTAATGAGCTGAGGCAGACATGGCTTGGTGTTAAGTCTGTGTGTCAGGCGCTTAGCTAGTACTTCCGAAAGGGCTATCTGGGTTAGTGTGGAGGTCCATAACGGGGCCGAGGACCGAAGTTGGAAGTTGGATGGACTATGGACGGAGGCGGAAGCATCGGGAACTTAGGGTCGGTCGCGGATTGGTTCAATCTGGTTACTGAAGTGTTCGAGGTCGAAGGGACTTGGCTTCAACTTATATGTTGCGCCCTCCTCGATCGTCTGTCCCTAATTTTGGAAAGGAGACAGGAGTTTACTGGAAATGAATCGGAAACTAGGTGGTAGACTAAGTCGATATTCGTACTAGCGAACAGTCCAGTCGACTGGAAGACTATATACATGCGACTATCCTTGTACTATCTTTGCCAGTCATAAAACAAGGAGAAAGGGAGTACAAGGGGTCAATATAAAAGAGAAAACAAGGGAGTGAGGTACGCGATGGTCTTGCGCATCAGTTATCAAAGTATTGAGTCTTCAGTCGGAGATGGACTCGGGGATGGTGTCTTGGTCGTAACAGGAACGGGAGCGGGAACATGGTTTCTCGGTCAGACTTGTCGGGAATGGGAACTACAGAAAACAATCCTTCGTCTTTTTGGTCGGAAAGGTCTCCAAACAGAGGTGGGTGGTTGTGGTGGTTAGTGTGGGTTGCTGAAAGCATGGGCTATAACACTTGGCTTTAACTTGCATTGCACCCTCCTACCCCTTCTGCTACAGGATTTGGAAAGTTTTTTGGAATAGGACCAAGAGTGTTGGTACTGAATATAGATGCTGAATTAGAAATTGATATTCATATACAGCTCAAGTTAATAGTATGAATAGAAAATACATACAGGAGGATGCATGACTTGTATAGAAAAGGGAAATGGGGATAGATGGCCATAAGTATAAAACAGGGTAGCATAAGAGATGTAAACTCAAATAGAAGAGACAAGGAGGATGGGTCTTCAAGGGAGGAAAACCAGAACACAAGCATGCATGTGAGGAGAAGGAGTGGCAGCAGAAGGAGGAGCAAGAGGCTATGGCAGAGAGGGCCCATATAGCAGCCAAGAAACAGAAGAAGGAAGAAGAGGCTATAGCTGTAAAGAAAGTAGCAGACAAGAAGGCTGCTATTGATAAGAAGGCAGTAAATGAGAGGGTAGTAGCTGAGAAGAAGGCAGCAGTGGATAAGAAGGCCACTGAAGATATAGTAAGGGACTTGGCTTTGTCCCAACAGCCTGAGGGTCCAGCAGTCCTGCTAAGGGCTAGCAAACAACAAGCAGATGGAGTCCAGGGATTGGTAGTTGCTTCATAAAGCTATACCGTCTGTGTCAGTGTGATTTTGAATACATCCATATGGTGTAGGATTTGAAGAATTTGATGACCAATGTAGATAAACCTGGCCAAGTATATTCATGGCAAATAAGGGATAGCATCTCATCTTGACTGAGGTAACCAGAGAACACATGATCATGTTTATACTGAAGTACTTGTGGTCTGAGGTTGTTGGTTTTGGGTCTATAGATTTGGTTGTCCAGTTTAAGACAGTGTTACAATATAGAGAATTGATGTAGTTGTGATTCAAAGTAATATCTCCCCAAGGCAAAGTAATGGCAAGGTTCTGAATAGGATTTTGGCTTTAACTTGTGTGTTTCACCTACCGGACCACACTGGACCCTAATTTCCTAATAGTGAGAGTGGAAATGAAGACTGAAATGAACAGAGAAAGCTTAGTCAAAACCTTAGTCGATTTTCTGCCTAAAGAGCAGACTACTGAATGTACAAGATCTTATACTACTGGCAAATCTACAATGAGTCAATTTGATTCATAGGACTTATAATAAATCTTGAATGCTGTCTTTCACTCATCACCTTTAGCAATTTAGAATATGTAGTACATGTGCCAATGGTCTATTTTGGAACAGATTTATGCCTTTCAGGGGCTATCTAGGAGGTCTGGAATGAGGGGGAGATGATAACAAACCTTCTTAGTTACCTTATTGATTGCTTAAAAGCTTATGCATAACCGAAGTGAGCCATCTTTTTTATAGACAAACAGGATTAGTGCAGTATGTGGCCACTGAGAAGTTCTAATAAAATCCATGTTCAAGTGTTCATCTTGCATATATATAGGGCTTTTAGTTCCAACCTTGATAGGGAGTATAGATGTAGATGAGGCATTTTGATACCATCTTCCAGACTGATTTTCAGATTGTAGGGTGGATGTGTTCCTAGTATCTTAGCTTTTGCTTTGTAGAAGATATCCATGAAGTGATCATATTACTTTGGGATGTTGTTTAGGTCAACTGGGATGGACAGATTGGAGGAGACCTTATCTAAATAAGCTGAAGTAGCATCAGTGGCTGAGAGGCCAAGCCAAAAAACTTATAAACCCTCTAGCTTACAGACACATGCAAAGGCTGCTGATTAACTAGGGCTATATGTATGTGGAGTTTCTAGCATTGGTATGGATCCAGACTCAGGCAATGAGCCAGTCACAAATGTTGACTATACTAAGGCCTTTGTGGTGTCACCAGACTCTATAGGTATGGTTCATAATGTAATACTGCCCAATACCCAGTCAATCAACAGATTATATCAAGTGAGCCAGTTGTGTCTAGGCAATGGCATGGGTGACCCATAACCAACCCATGGGAAATCCAAACCCATTAACCCATGGGTTTTTCCCCATAGGTCGATGGGTGTTGGATACATACTGCACCTACACACATGTAGCGAGTGCATGTTATATTCATGCACATGTAGCGAGTACATGTCATATGCACACATGTGATACCATGGGTTAGGCTGGGTTGTGGGTGCTCTTGGATTGACCCACACCCGACCTGGTGACCCATGCAGGTTGGCCTAACCCATTCCATTCCCTAGTTGTGTCTGAGTACTACTGAAATGGAAGAATCTAATGATGTAATATAAAATTCTATAGAATGAGTATGTTATAAAGGGAATCGGATAGGCAATTCTACATATTTGGTAATGGCCAAGTTTGTACTACCATTTGATAATTTCAGGGGAATCAGATGAACAGAATATGTAGGAATACTATGAATTTAGACATAAGCAGATTTGATAACACTATGGGTAGAACCTGAATCAATTAAACATTGAAATAGGGTATCTGAAGAATTTGGAACAGATTTGGGAGACAAGTAAATTATCAAAGAATTCAGATTAAAAAGAGCAGAAGCATTGAGCTTAACCTTACTACTAGCACTATCCAAGTCAATACAACTCTCAGTGTGCTTAGAGGCCAGTGAGTTGCTGACTAATTTTTTGACTCAGTCACAGTGGCCAAATTCTTGGTTTTAGTATCTAAAGCATTAGTCACCTTGGAGGAAGTTGTAGTAGTTGTGGTGGTCACTTGGGCCCTAGTAGAATTTGGGAAATCTGAGACTTTGTGACTGTCAGCACTGCAGAGGAGACATAAGTTATTGTTAATATATCTCTGTCATTGTGTCTCTGTCATTCCTTCAGGAGGATCATGCATCGTGCCCTCTTATTCATGAGTGCTACTGAATTTTAGAGGGTGTTCAGGAGAGGACTGAGATTGTCAGTACCAAACATGGATAAAGGACTTAGAGAAACCAAAGATGTATGAGTCTTAGATGATCTTCAAAACAGAAAATACATACATGATGATGCACAACTTTTATAGTCAAAGGAATTGAGATAAATGACTATAGTATACAACAGGATAGTGTATAAATATAAGTAAAATAAAAGGACATAGATATGAGAGATAAAGAATGGTCAAGTATGACCATGCATAACCAAAGCATACTAGAGTCAAACAAAGCAAAGCATAAAAGAATAAGCAGAATGAAAAGAATGGAATTTAGAATGAACTAAACAGATATAATGAATGTACTGAGCTGAGACTGATGTACTATGTGACTTATTAATTGACTTGATCACTTGTATGTGGAATTAGATGTTAGATATTTGATTGGTAGGACTAAGTAAACCAGCTTGGTAATGTCCCTCTTAATGGCTGACCCCATGAAGCTAGTAAGTGGGGTTTGAAAAATAAGGTTTGGGATGCCTTTATAATATAAGAGATTGTTTGGGGGGTTTAATTTTCCAGGGAATACTCCTAATGCTACAATTACCATCAACCACTGCCCAATTACCATCAACTACCGCCCAATCACCATCTCCACATTATAGAAAAATGGGAACCAAATCAGATAAAGAGGCCTATGTCATTTGCAAGATGCAAGAGAAGTATCATGGTATTAGCATGAATGAGAGGAGGTAGAGATGACCTGGCTGGCTGCCAAAGCAAAGGTGGAAGCAAAATGGGTCACTGAGGCAACAGCAAAAGAAGAGGCCGAGGCCACCCAAAAGAAGAAAGAGGAAGAGAAAGTTGCTAAAGCAGCAAAGAAAGAGGCAGAGCAAACAGCAGCTGAGAAGAAGGCCAAGGAAAATAAATGCCAGGCCAAGGATAAGGCTGAGGTAAAGCATCAGAATGCCACCAAGCAGGTGCATGCAAATTATTAAGTACATGATACTGAGCTTTGGTTCACTTGGTCATACCAGCCAAACAATCTCTACCATTTAATCCTACACACAGGTGACAAGTCATTTCCTCACTAGTATGTGGTCTTGGCTTGGTATATTTGGTTCATCACTTGGTCCATTCCCCTTTATTCCATCCCTTCAATCTTTGGTTATTCTTTTATACCCTGATCTGCTTTCCCTTAAGATATGTCTATTGTTCTATTTTTGGCTATGCCTCTATTGTTTTATGTTCAGTCATATTCTATTGTTCTATTCTTGATCATAGTGGACAATGCTTCCATATTCTTTCCATACCTTATCTCTTTTATATATCTTATGATACTTTGTTCTACCTCCAGTTCTTAACCTATATAAGTAGTGTATGGATGTAGATAATTCTTCATTTTGAATATCAACTTTGCAACCCCCATATCCTCCTGTCTGAAGTCCTTACTCAGGCTGACAGCCTTGGTATCCTCCCCTGTTACTCTTCTCTCTGAAATCAGTGGCACATATGGAAAGTAAGGCATTGTCAAGTCTATGATACCGAGTCCCGGTTCACTTGGCAATACCGACCGACCGACCCTCACCCATATCATCCCTCACTATCATGCAGTCTTGGCTGGGCATATCTGGTACATTATCTGGACCACTCCTCTCATCCCATCCCCTCTATCCTCTACTATTCTCTCATTCCCCATCCGTTCCCCTACCTGTTTTCCTTGGGACACTTATTATTCCTTTATTATTTGGTCACAGCCCTATTGTTTTATCTCCAGCCATTTTCCATTGTTCTATTCTCATCCACTCTCTGATTATCTTATTCTTAGCCATCTTTCATTATTCTATTCTCGCTTATATTTCTTATTCTATTCTTGATCACTGTGGACAATACCTCCACATGATTTTTCATATCTTATTGTTTTCCATTCCTTACGCCACCCTGTTTCACATCTTACTTCTTAACCTATATAAGTAGTGGATGTATGTAGATAGTTCCTCACTCTGAATATCAACTTAGTTTGCATCCTCTTGTCTGCCCTTCTCCTGTCTAAAGTCCTTCACTTAGGCCGACACTCTTGGCATCTTCCCATGTCTCCCTTCTGTCCAAATCAGTGGCACGCATGGAATAGCAGGGTAAAACGCATGAGCATGTTGAAGCCAAGCCACCTCCAACAGTCTGCAGGACTTGACCGCCTCGTCGGCATTACCAAATCATAACAGGTGTAATGCATGAGTATATTGAAGCCAGCTATGTCCAGCAGTAGAGGTGTTGATGAGAGCCAGCTCAGTCTTAGACTAATTGACAGCGGGGGCCATTAAGCCCCAGAATTGTCTCTAACAGGAGATAAATCGATTCCTTAGGTAGATGGCAAATATTCAGGAGTGGGTTGCTAGTGGCAAGCAGGGCGGTCTTAATTGGAGACCTATATACATAGTTGGAGTGACTGGATGTGGGGTTCAGGTCAGGTTAGTCCAGAGCCTGGGCCAACCAAGGTTCAAGGAGGGTGAGGAGAGAAAGGAGGCAAGGAAGAACTGAAGGAGCAGGAATAAGAAGTAGGGAATAATAAAGAAACAATCTCAGACACATGACCAAGCTCAGTAGCAAGTAACCAAGATATCTCATCATCAGAGCCTTGATAACCAGCCCAGTAGGCCAGGTAGAAAAGATTACATGGTCTGTATCATTGGTCTACTTTTGAGTCAAGGATTTTGGCTATCTCATACTTGATTTCACTATTAATTTCAACAGGGAAAGGAGGAGGCTAGACTCAGTTAGGTATAAAATTAGGAGTTGCAGGTTTGAGAATTCAGACATGGAAGACCAGATGCACTGCCTGCATGTTATTAGACAATTAAAGAGTGTAAGAGTGGCTACCAACTTGAGCGAGAACCTCAATGGGGCCAAGAAACTTCTCTGCCAGCTGATTGGAAGGCCAAGTGATATGGAAGAACTGTGATTTGACAAATGCTGAGTATCCAATTGCAAACTCATGAGTAGGGAGCCTTCAGACAACATCTGAGCATTGATACTGTCAAGCCTACAATACCAAGCCACGGTTCACCTGGTAGTACCGACTGAATGACCCTTACCGTCATTCCTACATACCGATGACAAGCCATTCCTCACTAATACATGGTCTCAGCTCGGTACATTTGGTTCATCATTTGGTTCACCATCCCCATCCCATCCCTTCTATTCCTTATTATTCTTTCATTTCCCATCCTTCTCTTTACCCGTTTTCCCTCAGGACATTCACTATTCATTCATCATTCAGTCATGGCCCTATTGTTTTATATTCAACCACCTTCTATTGTTCTATTTTCACTCGTACTCCTACTCATTTTATCAGACATATCTCATTGTTTTATTCTTGTTTATACCTTATTGTTGTATTCTAGATCACTGTGGACAATACTCCCACATGTTCTCCATATCTTATTCTTTTCTCCATGTCTCATGCCACCCTTATTCTACATTCCTCCTCTTAACTTATATAAGTAGTAAATTCATGTACATAGTTCCTCAGTCTAGGTATCAACTAGGTTTATGCCTTCCTGCTCTCCCTCCTACTCTTTAGAGTCCTCTACTTGGGCTGACACTCTCGGCTCTCTCTCAAGTATCTCATCTGTTCCAAATCAGTGGCATGCACAGAAAGTAGGACATAACACATGAGGACATTGCAGCCAAGCCACTAAAAGTGGCCTGCAGGACTTGGCCAGTTCCTGCCCACACCTTTGGAATTACCAAGGCCTGACAAATACCAAGTTTGAGTGTGACTAATTTGCTCTTTCAAGGTGTCATGAAGTTGGCTTAAGACCCTGACAAACTCGCACACTGGGGTGGAAGCAAGATCATGTTCAGTATGCACAGTAGTGTTTGGGTGATATCCCTGGTTTGAAAAGAAGGGAGAGATGTCCAAGGTAGCATTCAGGGTATTGTTATAAGTGAATTTGGCTAGTAGTGATAGTTCAGACCAGTTGTCCTGCTGATAGTTGCAATAGATTTAAAGGTATTGTTCTAGGGTTTGATTTACATGTTCAGTCTGGCCATTAGCTTTAGAATGGTACCCTAAGGTACAGTGTAAGCACATGTCTAAGGCTTTACTGAGTGACCTGAAGAAGCGAGAAATGAATTCACTCCCATGGTCAGATGTTATGTGACTTGGTATACCATGTGTCAAGAAGACATGAAGCACAAACAGTTTTGCTAATTCAGCTGAAGTAATCATGTCAACCATAGGAATTAAAATGCTTTGTTTTGTGAATCTATAGACTATTGCAAGGATCATAGTGAATCCTGAGGATGGAGAGAGCTGCTCAATAAAGCCCATGGAAATGGAGTTCCAGGATTGTTCAGGAATAGGTAGTTGCTTCAAAAAGCTGTAAGGTATGTGTCACTGTGATTTCAAATGCATACATGTCATGCAGGACTTGCATAATTTGACAACTGAAGTATGCAGGCTTGGCCAAGTATATTCACAGCAAACCAGGGGAAGTATTTTGTTCTGACCAAAGTGATCTAATAGCACATAATCATGTTTATCCTACAGTACACACAATCTGGGGTTGCTGGAGTCATGCATATAGATTTGGTTGTCCATTCAAAGAAAACATTGTTTGATTATGCCTATATCAGGTTCAGCATTGCAATAGGAATGAGATATTTTAATACCATGGAATCTGAGAAGAGAGCTGAAAGGATATCAGAATGAAGGATTTTGGAATCCATCATGATGCTTGCTTGAAGTGTTAGGATGAGAAGTTGTATCACTCGAAGTGATTCTACTAGTTGTCAACTCATAAAGATTTTCTAAAGATTGTGCAGGATGGTACTGTAATTGCTACCTCCCTCTTAAGGCAGACATCCCATTGTATAGTTAATGCATCAGGCTTGGTGCTATGCTTGCTAGGCTAGAACTGAATCTTGAGGTTGAATTGAGATAGATATTCAGACCATTGTTCCTGTCTATGGGTCAAAAATTTAGTATTAGAAAAATACTCAAGGTTCTTGTAGTTGGACATGATGTCAATAGGTTTAGCAGAGCCTTCTAAATAGTGTTACCATCATTTGAATGGTTCAAAATTTACTAATCACTCCTTGTCATAAATATTGTAGTTGAGTTCAATAGCTGTAAAAATGTGTAAATGGAAAGCTACTGGATGAATTTTGCCTTCTAGATCTATTGTTGAGAGGATTGCTACTAATGTATAGTCAGAAGCATTGATCTCTACAATCAGAGTTCAGTTGGGTTCACAGTTACATAGGATTGGTGACAAGGTAAATTCCATATTGAGGAGGTTGAGAGACTTTTGACAGTGTTTGGTCTATGACCAAGGTGTGCCTTTACTTGTCAGTCAGGTAAGGGGTACTATGATGTCTGAATAGTTGAAGATGAAATGACAATAGAAGTTGGTGAATCCCAGGAATGACTAGATATCTTTGACCTTTCTCGGTTTGGGCCAGTTGCAGATGGTTTTGACTTTGTCTTCAGACATGGTAAGACCTTTGGTTTGGAGGATACAACTAAGGGATTTGACCATGTCTAATTTCAGAGGATTGGATCAATAGAATGACTAGGGATATTATAATCCCAAATATAAGCAGATTCAATGAAACTAGAAGTATTGAGCTTAACCTCACTACTAGCACTATCCAAGTCAATGCAACTCTCAGCGTGCTTAGAGGCAAACAAGTTGCTAACTAATTTTTTGACTTTTTCACCTTAGCCAAATTCTCAGCTTTAGTGTCGAAGGTGTTATTTCCCTGGGAAGTCATAGTGGTTGTAGTTGTGGTGGTGAGCCCTGGTAGAATTGGGGCAGCCAGCAACTTTGTGGTTATTGGCACTGCAAAGGAGGCACAGGTTGTTATCAATGTACCTCTGGCATTCCTTGAGGAGAAGCTTGTCATCCTTGCCAAGCTTGTTGGCATAGTCAGTTTGGTTAAGATGTGTGAGTCTTAATTGATCTTCAGAATGGAGAATACATACATAATGATGCACTACTTTTATAGTCAAAGGAATGGGGATGAATGACCATAGTATGCAACAGGGGTGTAAGAATGTAAGTAAAATAAAAGGACATGGAGATGAGACCTAGATAATGGTCAAGTATGACTGTTCATAACCAAAGCATACCAAAGCAAAGAAAAGAATAGCATAAAATAATAACTGGAATGAAAAGAATGGAAGTGTTATAGCCCATACCTCCAACAACCCCCACAACCACCCCTCCTTATCCCGAGACCTTTCCGACCGAAAGGACGAAGGACCGTTTTCCGTAATCTCCGTTCCCGACAAGTCCGACCCAGAGTCCACTATCCGCTTCCGATCCCTTCGTGTCCGAGACACCACCTCCGAGTCCGTCCCCGACCGAGACTCAATACTTTGATAACCGACGCGCAGGACTATCGCGTACCTCGCTCCCTTGTTCTCTCCTTTATATTGACCCCCTTGTACTTCCTTTTCTCTTGTTTTATTATCGGCAAAAGATAGTACAAGACAGTCGCATGTATATAGTCTCTCAGTCGACTAGACTGTTCGCTAGTACGAATATCATCTTAGTCCACCCAGTTCCAGCTCACTCCGGTGAATCTCCTTCTCCTCTCCGAAATTAGGGACAGACGATCGAGGAGGGCGCAACACATAAGTTGAAGCCAAGTCCCTTCGACCTCGAACTCCTCAGTGACCGGATTGACCTCTTCCGCGACCTACCCTAAATCTCCGGCGCCTCCGTCTCAGCCCGTAGTCCGTCCGACCCCGGTCTCGGTCTTCGGCCCCGCTACGGATCTTCGCACTAGCCCGGAAAGCCCCTTCGGAAGTACTAGCTAAGCGCCTGACACGCGGACTTAACAGGAAGATGGGATGAACAAAACAGATTAATGAATGTACCAATCTGAGACCAACATACTATGTGGCTTTGTACATGGAATTAGACATTAGATGTTCGACTGGTATGACTGAGTGAACCGAGGCTTGGTAACATGAGCTTAATCTCTACATTATAAGTCATGTATAGCTCCAGATCACACCTCCCAAAGTCTTGTTTTTCTTGATCCACCATAAGTATAGATACTACAGGCATAGGCAGATTTTCAAGCTTAGAAATACATGATAAAATATTATCAAGTGGTTACTTTAAACAATGTTTATCTTGTTAAACAAAATTGTGGGAAAATGATGT
>QLPG01014686.1:0-10446 GCA_003314385.1 Gomphus sp. MG54 | reverse complement strand
CACACAAACACACACTACAGACTATCCGCAGTCATCATCTGTCGTTTTCTACTCGACATCCGACAGTTAAACGAGAGATCCAGCTACAACCCCTTGAGGACTCTTCCAATCACGAGTTTTCAAGCCGCTAAGCGGTATCTGAAGGATACTGTGATGGAGGAGTTTGGAGACCCCATGTTTTCTGCGCATGGGGCATCAAATGAGGCATCAAATGGTGCATGTGGGGGTGGGGGTGGGGATGGGATTGACAGGGAGATGGAGAACCTTGAGGCAGAGCGCACGCCGGACATTCAAGAGTTTCCTTGAGTTTCTAGAGAGAATTGATTGTAAAAGGTAGGTGTTTTTGTGTTTGAGTGGGATCATCATAACATCTTTTCTGATACATATTTAGTAAAATCGATAGCGGTGTGATGATTGCAGTTTACTGTAATATAGTACAGTACTTCGCTTGATGGAGTAAGTACTTATATAACATGTAACTGGGATGGATGTAACCTGCAAATCATATAACTTTACCATCTCGAACAGTTCCTCTTATTACCTCCCCTCCCCGCCGAAAAACAAACAAACAAACAAACAAACAAACAAAGTTCCGGTCTGATAGCCCACAGCACTGCAAGTCCACTTGGTCCACAACAACCATGGAGGCTCATGCCCAATATTTTAGGAGGTACTAGGGAAATTTAATTGCATGCAAATTCTCCCAAGGTATGTTCCAGGGATATTGTCTACAAGGGAAAGGAAGAACAATGAAACAATGTTCAAGGCATGTAAATAATCCAACGTACTGGGTGATCAGTATTGTGAAAGCTGATGGAGATCTTCCAACTGCCTAAAACTGGACATCAATGAACCCTCAAAGATAATATAAATGTTGGCAATTCAAAATATAATTGGACTGGTCGGGTATATATATATACATGTGTATTCTTGCAACGGTCTACAATTCAGACACCAAAAAACACTCACATGACAATATAAGGGTTTGATTTGCGAACCCTCATATTATCCTTGAGCGTTTTTTGATGTCCGAATGTTATACCGTTGGAAGAGAACTCAAATTTACCGCAAAGGCGTGACTGGATAGTCGGGAACCCTAAGATATACAAGCGATGAATTTAGTGTTTCCTCGTATTTTGAATTGAGAACGCTTACATTATCCTTCAAGGTTGTTTGATGTCGAATTTTACACCGTCGAGAGAACTCGAGTTCATCGCGAAGTCGTGATTGCATAGACGAAATTCATAATACATGTATGTATTGATGCGATGACTCGAGTGGTTTCTCCTATTTTGAACTGCAAATGCTTGTATTTTAACCTTGAATGTTCTTTGATATCATCATGAAATTTATACCATTGGTAGAGAACTTGAATTTACCAAGGTTACAGGTTGAAGGCTAATGGAGATCTTCTGACTGCCTAAAACTTGACATCAAAGAACCCTCAAGGGTAATATAAGCGTTGGAAATTCAAAATATAATCCAACTCATCGGGTATGTGTGTTCTTGCAACGGTCTAGAATTCAGACACCAAAAAACACTCACATGACAATATAAGGGTTTGATTTGCGAACCCTCATATTATCCTTGAGCGTTTTTTGATGTCCGAATGTTATACCGTTGGAAGAGAACTCAAATTGACCGCAAAGGCGTGACTGGATAGTCGAGAACCCTAAGATATACAAGCGATGAATTTAGTGGTTCCTTGTATTTTGAATTGAGAACGCTTACATTATCCCTTGAAGGTTGTTTGATGTCGAATTTTACGCCGTCGAAAGATAACTCGAGTTTATCGCGAAGCCGTGATTGGATAGTCGAGAACCCTAAGATATACATGCGATCAATTTAGTGGTTCCTTGTATTTTGAATTGAGAACGCTTACATTATCCCTTGAAGATTGTTTGATGTCGAATTTTACGCCGTCGGAAGAGAACTCGAGTTTATCGCGAAGGGGTGATTAGATAGTCGAGAACCCTAAGATATACATGCGATGAATTTAGTGGTTCCTCGTATTTTGAACTGAGAACACTTACATTATCCCTTGAAGGTCGAATTTTACGTGGTCGGAAGAGAACTCGAGTTGAGCGTGATTGCATAGTTGAAATTCCTCATACATGTGTATATTTAGGCGATGACTGAAGTGGTTTCTTCTAATTTGAGCCGCGAACGCCTATAAATCAACCTTGAAGGTTCTTTGATATCGAACTGTACGCCATCTGTAGAAAACTTGAACTTACTGAGGTTACAGGTTGAAGGCTAATGGGGATCTTCCGACCATGTAAAAGTCGACATGAAAGAACCCTCAAAGATAGTATCGTTGAAATCTCGATGGCGCTGAACAAGGAGCGAAATATGACTGTTTGGCTTGAGCGAAGGTCGTGGTTTGCTACAAACCGATGGAGATATTACAAAGGAAGTGTGACTATGTCACACGGCAGTTCGCAGTTCGAAATACAATTAGAGTCATCGCATATCTACATATACGCAGCGAATAAATATGCTCAATACCTGTACACAGTTCTGTTTCTTCCCACATCATAATCCCTCTCCTGCTGACAGCATTTTTGTAGTCAAAAACCGAGGTCCACTGAGACACCTCCGGGCCGGTTACTTCTATTACCGTACCAGTTGCCACGTCACTCATTTCCATTTACGGTAGTTAGTCCGATACTGTATATATAGTATGTTTAGGCTGCGTTTGAGACCCGGTTCGTTACACTGTAGCTCACGTTGCCTAAGTTGCTTTACAACAATTTTAACTTATACCGCGTAACCTTCATTCAGCAATTAATCACACAAATAACCACAGTCATTGTCCAGACCTAGCCTTTGGGCCAATGTTTTGTGGTATTTTCTATAGTTGAAGATTTATCTAAATGATTGTGCTATTTTACATGACATGTGCCTCAATGAGTATATATATAAACTCAGAGAGTCTATCACAAGCCTGAACAATCTTCCAACATAACAACATATTTCCAAGCAATGCCATCCTGTAGGGCTGGGACCAAGGGATATTTCTATAAGGTGAGTTACCCTTGTGGCTTATGTATATCCCCAGATGGTATATAAACAGGGAGGTATGCATAGCAGAATTAGTGTCCTCCCCCCCCCAAAAGTACTAAGGGGAACAAGATGGGTCTGACTAGTTTGCAGGTCCCAGTTCCTCAACCCTAATCGAGAAAGCATTACCTGAGGTCCTAGAGGGAATTCCAATATTTTACCATGCAGTTCCACCAACTCCTCAGCCACAGCTATGGAGCATAAGAGACCTTTATGAATTCCTGTAGGGATTCTAACAGGCAACTTGAGACAGACCTCCTGCATTCTGCCAAAAAATGTCCTTTAAAATGCCATAATATCCCTGGATGGGATATATGAAGCATATGTGGAGAAGTTGGAAGAACGGAATTGTCTATGGGAAAGATGGACTGAGTAATGGTAGATGGTTGTAGGTCCCTGAAAACCTATAAAAAGGTCAAAATGACTCACCAAGAGGCTAGTAGGGAAATGTTAGGATTCAGTGATGCCGAAATATCGGTTAAGTCCTGCAAACCATTTTGGAGTGGCTAGGCTTCAACGTGCTCGTGCATTGTGCCCTGCTGTTCCATGCATGCCACTAATTTAGACAGTAAGGAGTCTTGTGAGGGTGCCGAGGGTGTCGGCTTGAGCAAAGGACTTTAGATAGGGAAGACGGACAAGGGGGTGTGAACCGATTTGATATTCTGAGTGAGGAACTATCTACATACATCCCACTACTTATATAGGTTAAGAAGCAAGATGTGGAACAGGGTGGCATAAGGAATGGAGAACAATAAAGTATGAAAAACCACATGGAGGCATTGTCCACAGTGATCAAGAATAGAATAAGGAATGTAAGCGGGATTAGAATAATAGAGTATGGCTGAGAATAGAATAATGAAGTGGTGGGTGAGAATAGAACAATAGAGGATGACTGAAGATAGAACAATAGGGCATTGATCAGGATAATGAGTGGCCATCACATGTTCAGGGAAAACAGGTGAGGGGATGGAAGGATAGTGAAGGATGAGATGGATAGGATAGGAGAAGAAACCTAGATGATGTACTGGATGTACCGAGCCGAGACCATGTGATAGTGAGAATAATATAGGTAGAGGATGGTCGGTCGGTCGGTATTACCGAGTGTACCGGACCTTGGTACCAGGGTCTTGACAGGAAAACTCATAAGTTGATACAGAAGGATGGGATTGACTATGAGCTGATCCAAACCAAAAAATCAAAAACAAATACCCCAGCCCCTGAAGTATGGGCACTGATCACACTCCCCATATAGAGTGAATGATAGGACATACTTCAAGGAAGAAGCTAGAGGGTAGTAGTGGAAGATGATGAACCATGATAGTGTTTGTCTGTCAAATTTCACCAAGCTTTGGTTCACTTGGTCATACCAGTCAAACATCTCCCATATAATTCCATGAACAATAATCAAGTCAAACAATCACAAGTCACTCAGTATGTCAGTCTCAGCTCAGTACATTTGGTTGGCCCTGGGAGCTTGAAGTTATCAAATACCAGGTGGAGGAACAGGATAACAATGTGTGATTCTTACTAGTAATTGTTTATCCTGTTGGCTCAACCCAGGGAAGGGAGTTGACCAGACATATATGGGAGGGTACCTTGCAGTGAAGGTTCAACATGGCAGGTGGAAGAATTGGACAATGAGTCCCTAGTAACCAGAACTGCCATCTTGACTGGAATTCAGGACTAAAAACTCAAGTGTATATGGGAGGCCACACTGCCTGAAGAGTGAAAGCAATAGGCAGATGAATGGAATGACAATCCCTAGTAATTGAGAGCTCATTGGCAAGCTCACTGGGGGAAAGGAAAAAGAAACCAACACATATATATGGGAAGGATACTTGCCCAGGGGGTGAAGTTATAAAATAGCAGGTACGGATGCACGGCAGGCAGACACCTGGGTGATTGTCTGTAAGGCTTGTGAATGTGTGATGGGTCTCAAGCTCATGACAATCAGGAGTGTGAGTACAAATATACTGTTAAATCCACATGTCAGGCACTTAGCTAAATACTTCTGGAAGGGTTTCCGGAGGTTCCAAATGGTTTCTGAGAGGTGGTTCATACTCTGGAGGCAGAGGGACTAGAGGTCATGGGTTCACAGACAGAGTAGAAAGGATGGGAGACAGAAAGTATTGGGGGCTTGGGACTGTTTGCTGTATTTGGTAGTTTGACTAGTTGTTTGAGTGGTTTGAGGTTGCAGGGACTTGGCTTCAACTTATGTGTTGCACCCTCCTCAATCGTCTGTCCCTAATTTCAGAAAGTTGGAAAGCTTACTGGAACTGAATCGGAAACTATGATGCAGAATTAAGTTGATATTTGTACTGGCAAATAGTCCAGTTGACTGGTGTCTTATATACATGTATCTAGTCCTTGTACTAGCTTTTGCTGAGTAAAGACGGGGAGGAGTGAGTATAAGGGGCTAATACAGAACAAAGAACAAGGGAGTGAGGTATGTGATGATCCTGTGCATTGTTTATCAAAAGAGTGGAACCTTAGTCTCAGAATCTCGGAGGTTCAGGATTGTGGAACTTTGGGTTGGTACAATGGAATTTGCAGAAAACAATTGTTCAGGCTTTAAAATGGTCAGAAAGGTCCTGGAAATGGTGCAGGTGGTTGTGGGGATTAATGTGGGTTTATTGGTAGCATGGGCCATAACAAGTAGGTACTATACAGGCTGGGTCCTATTGTTTTGCAGGGCCTGGATGACAGCTTGATTGTTGAGGGCAATCAAAGCAGATCTGGCAGTTTGATAGGTTTCTAGTAGTGTTAGTGCCAGAATCACACCGATAATTTCTCCTTCAAAAACTATGTGTTTAGAGTCTTTGCCTAGCCTGTATCACAGGGCCTGCCCATTTTGAGGGGTGACTGCTGCTGCCACACCAATGCTGCCATAGAGTCCTGATCCATCTGAGAAGATTTAGATGTTGTCCATCCTCATCCTCAAAGTACTGGCTGCCTCTGACTTACTCTCTACAATGTGTATGGTGAATTGAAGGCACCAGCTGGGGTGGTGTCTGGTCGAGTCCACTGTCTCTATGGTGTCTGGGTGAATCTTATATTGCCAGAGGTTATGGATTGCAGAGGGATGTGACCAGGGGTGTCTCCTTGAGCTACGTTTCACTGCTTTATAGAGTGGATGGGGTCTGGGCAGTGATGCTAGTCTGAGCACCTCACGATGACAGGTGTCATCCAGGTGTATCTGGGTTGGTGGGATCCAGGAGTGAAGCTATAGGACATCAGTAGCTGTCGATCTAAAGGCCTCTGTGATCAGTTTGCATCCCAGCCTCTGAATCTTTTCCATGATTTTGGTGTGTCCTATTCTACCAGTCCACCTTCCTGTCTTGGGGTTCTTGTGCACCAGGGTGTACCATACTGGGAGGGCATATTCAAGCTTGGGGAGCACCATAGATATGTAGAGGCATCAGACATGTTGTTTGGGGAGGCTAAAGGAGAGCCATGTGAGCCAGTTCATGGCAAGGAGGAGGCCTTCTACTTTCTGAATGGCCTGCTGGACATGTTGATGCCAACATAGTTCCTGGTCAATCTGTATGCCCAAGAGCCATGCCTCACTGACACATTCAATAACTAGGTGGGTTTGTCTGTGTATAAAGTTAGGGAATGGCATGGGTTGGGCCAACCTGCATGGGTCACTGGGTCAGGTGTCCTTGGGTGCGGGTGCAGGTCAAGCTGAGAGCACCTGCAACCCAGCCCAACCTGTGGTGTCATGCGTGTGCATATGACATGCATGCACCACACATGCACATGGCACGCCTGTGCCACACGTGCACACAGATGACATGGACAACATGGACAACATAGACATGCCGTATGCACCATATGTGCCATATGTGTTGTATGCGTTGTACACATCATATGCATCGTACATGTCATACACGTTGTACATGCTGTATGTGCCATATGCGCCATATGTGTGATATGCATCATACACGCCGTATGCATCGTACATGTTGTACATGTCATATGTGTTAAATCTGCATGTCGGCGCTTAGCTAGAGGCTTCCGGAAGGGTTTCCGGAGGGTTCCAAATGATTTCCAAAGGGGGGTTTGTACTCCAGGGATGGAGGGACTAAAGGTTGTGGATTCAGATTTGGGATCGGAATGGGGACGGAAAGATGGGAAGCACCAGGGGTCTTAGGACTATTCACGGTATAGAGTGGTATGAGTGGTTTGAGGTCACAGGGACTTGGCTTCAACTTATGTGTTGTGCCCTTGTTATAGCCCATGCCTTCAACAAACCCACAACCACCCTCCCCTATTCCGAGACCTTTCTGACCGAAAGGATGAAGGATTGTTTTCTGTAATCCCTGTCCCCGACAAGTCCAACCGAGAATCTGCATTCCCGCTCCCATTCCCGTCATGACCGAGACACCATCCCCTTGTCTGTCTCCAACCGAAGACTCAATACTTTGATAACCGACGTGCAGGACCATCGCATACCTCACTCCCTTGTTCTCTCTTTTATATTGACCCCTTGTACTCCCTTTTCCCTTGTTTTATGACCGGCAAAGATAATACAAGGATAGTCACATGTATATAGTCTCCCAGTCGACTAGACTGTTCGCTAGTACGAATATCAACTTAATCCACCTAGTTTCCGATTCACTCCGGTAAACTTCCATCTCCTCTCCGAAATTAGGGACAGACAATTGAGGAGGGTGCAACACACAAGTTGAAGCCAAGTCCCTTCGACCTCGAACACTACAGTGACCGGATTGAACCAATCCGCGACCGACCCTGAGTTCCCGGCACTTCCACCCCTGCCATAGTCCACTGGACTTCCGTCTCCGGTCTTCGGCCCCATTACGGACCTTCACACCAACTCAGACTACCCTTTTGGAAGTACTAGCTAAGCGCCTGACACGTGGACTTAACAGCCCTCCTTGATGATCTGTCCCTAATTTCGGAAAGTCAGGAAGTTTACCAGAACTGAATCAGAAACTATGACACAGAATTAAGTCGATATTTGTACTGGCGAATAGTCCAGTCGACTGGTGACTTATATACATGTATCTAGTCTTGTACTATCTTTTGCCAAGTAAAGACAAGGGGGGAAGAGAGTACAAGGGGCAATATGAAATGAAGAACAAGGGAGTGAGGTATGCGATGATCCTGCACGTCATCTATCAAAGGAGTGGAACCTTGACTTTGGAATCTTCAGAGGTTCGGAAATGTGGAACCTTGGAATGATGCATCGGAATCCGGAAAGTGGTTATTCAGGCTTTGAGCGGTTGGAAAGGTCCTGGAAACAGTACGGGTGGTTGTGGGGTTTAATGTGGGTTATTTGGCAGCATGGGCCATAACAGTATGTGTCGTATGTGCCATATGCATCATATGCGCCTTATGCACCATATGCATTGAATGTGCCTTATGTACCATACATGTCGTACATGCCTTATGCACCATACACGTCATACATGCCTTATGCACTGTACACGTCATACACACCTTATGCACCATATGCATCATACGTGCCTTATGTGCCATACACATTGTACATGCCTTATGCGCCATACACATTGTACATGCCTTATGTGCTGTATGCATTGTACATGCCTTATGTGCCATACATGTCATACGCACCTTATACGCCTTATGCACCGTACACGTCATACATGCCTTATGCGCCGTATGCATCGTATGTGCCGCACATGTGCAGGTGCAGTGCACACCTGACACCTGTGGACCCATGGGAAAAAACCCATGGGTTGATGGGTTCGGGTTTCCCATGGGTCAGGTGTGGGTCACCCACATTTGACCCATGGGTGACCCATGCCATACTAAATCTTTACACCTTGTGAGCCTCAGGCATTGGAACTTTGAAATTTTGGCTTGGGAGTTGTGGGCTGCAGACCAGGCCAATTGCTTGTCCAGCATATCATTGAGTATTGTGTCACTTTCTTCGAAGGTGTTGGCTATAGCCATGAAGAAATTGTTATCTATGTAGGCACCACTGTCTTCATCACCTCCTCATGGGATGGCCACCAAACCATAGCTGTGTATGAGGTAGAGGATCATTGAGGCTGTTTCCACTTGACCAATACCATTGTCAATGTCAATGGGCAGTGAGGTGACGTCGTCAAAACTCAGCATGGTTTTCCTATCCTCAAGCATAGCCTCAAAGGATGATACAATTTCAGAAGGGTATCCTAGCCTAGCCATGTTCTTGAGCAGCCGACATAGTTACTGAACAAGCCATGATGTCAATTGAAGCTATACTTAACTAAAATTTACCTCATGACATCAAGATTTGGGGTGAAAAGGCCCAAAAAATTGGCCACCCTTGAAACTCGTTGGAAAAACTGTGGAACATGTTTTTTAGATGTATTTTGACATTCTGAATCTGAATCTAACATCAGTTTGGCACAAACAAATTCCCAATCACTCAAAACCAAATTGGTTGAGTTTGCTTGTCCTGTACTGTAATCCCCTTGCTCCTGAATCGACGTATAGGATTACGTAAATAAGACGTATGTTAACCGACATAAATAAGAAAACTAATCATCATAAATATCCAACAGCCTTCGCCTACAGCTCCATAACTCCGTTCCCACCTTGGTTCCTCTTCCTGTACTGACCATCCACATGTTTAGGTAAGTGAGGCTTTTTTGACATTGTACCCAGTGGATTAGCCGGGAAAGGTCTAGTATAGGTTCACTATTTGGGGAATATGTTCGATCTTCATGCATTGACCAGAGTTGAAACGGGTGGCCCGGGGAAAATGACCGATTAGCAAGTGGCATGGGCATCAAAGATACATGGTATAACCTGGAAAGTTTCTGGAATCAAGACCATAAGTGGGTTGGCATTGCTGCCTGGAAGCACAAGGAGTAGTAGGTGCATCGGTCAACTTCCCACGACGAAGTTATGGAATCTCCTTGGCATGCGGCCCTTGCCCGGTCACACACACGATTGTGGTTTGACCCCCTATCCCTCCACCATCACTTCAAGCGGTCGACGTCAGTCTTAGGTCGAAACTCATTCTACAATCTATGTCGTCGCAAGCGGAGATATTCACTCACTGGGAAAATGTCTCTATCAGTGAGTTAGTCGAAAGGGAGTATCAAACTCACCATTAATTACGTTTCTGTTGCAGATACGCAGGCCGATGCAGTTATTCAGAACACCATTAGTAAGTGCGGCGCCTCTTTAATGTCACTACATCCGTACTCAAGACAGTGTAGATATCCTACCAGATCCTTTAGCATTACTCAAACCCGCTGAGGCAGCATCCTATGACACACGTTACGGCGTTGAAGGTGACCAACCCCACGGATGCATGGAAGACACTCGTGTGCAAATATTGGCCGATCTAGAGGCCTGGGCCCACGATCCTTCAACTCCAAAAGTCTATTGGCTCAATGGCCA
>QLPG01014670.1:0-11551 GCA_003314385.1 Gomphus sp. MG54 | reverse complement strand
AGATTCCCAACGAAGTTACCCTAAGGACGTAATAGCAGATTCAGATATAAAGGAGTGAACGGAATTGCAAACAGATGAAAAGGAAATGAAATGTAATGAAAGATATTAAACATAAATGAGTTCGGAATTGAAAAGTGAGCATGTGGAATGTGACGTAAATGAGTGGAGTGATTTGACAGGAGCACGTGATGCCAAGACAGATACACAAGGTGCATATAGTCCGTGGGCGGAGGGCGTAAATGTTGAATAGCGAGCAAGGGCGGAGTTGGGCTGAGTGGGCTAAATTGAATAGTCAGCTTGCTGGTGTATGGTTCCTGACAACCTCTAGGACCCTTAGGACCCTCCTTAGGACCCTCCTTGGCCACTGCTTGGTGTTCCACCTTGTCTTTACATCTTCTGCATCATATTCTGCCTATATCTGCTCCATTTGTGCATCACTTAAACACGAAATTAAGCGCCCATAGATCAGGCATATCAATCCATTCATTCATTCACCTATAACACACCAATCTTCACACCAACCTACCAGAAAAAACCATGTCTACATCCACCTTCAATGACAATACCACCTCTCCAAAATTTCCCATGCTGTCAGACACAAATTATCATGACTGGGCATTCAATATGACTGCCATGTTACGCTCTCAGGGTTTGTGGATGTTTGTTAATAACAAGAAGAAGCACCCTACAGTGTCTGCATATCAGGAAAAGTGGGATTTGGATCAGGAGATGGCAGCAGGTCTGATTGCTTCAGCTTTAGAGGCAGGACAGTATGTGCATGTTCAGGGAATTGAGCATGATCCAGTGAAGATGTGGAATGCCCTTCATAATGTTCATGTACAGAAACAAGCAGGCACTCATTTCAATGCTTATGATGCTCTATTTAATATCAGAAAAGAGCCAGATGAGACAGTCCATTCACTCATTGATCCCTTTGTCACCAAAGACAGCAGTCATCTCCATCACTCCACTCAGTCTTCCATGCTTGCAAACAAGCAGATTCCCTCCCTTCTCTCTGCCCACATTGTCTCTAATGCCAGTTACCTTTGGTGTACTGATTCAGGAGCTTCTGCACATATGACTCCACACCAGCACTGGTTCAAGGAACTCAAACCCCACAAAGTGGCTATAGAATTGGCAGACAATAGTGTGGTGTATTCTGAAGGGATTGGCACAGTGGTTTTCTGCCCAAATGACAAGAAATTGACTCCCATACTTCTTTCTGATGTATTATATGTTCCCCAACTTCAAAACAACCTCCTCTCAGTTCTCTTCTTGACTGTCCATTGTGGGATTAAGGTCGAGATTGTGGGAACCATCTTGAAGTTCTATAAAATGGGCAAACCGATCCTGACTGCCACTGTCAAAGGGAGACTTGCATACCTAGATGGGGATACACTCACTCAGGATGAGGTAAACATAGCACACATTGTTGCATCAAAAACTTTGGACTTGGAGCTTTGGCACCATTGTTTTGGCCACCTTGGCATTGATGCCATCAAGTGACTCATCACTCAGGACATGGTGGAAGGGATAGATATCACTTCAGACACTCCATTCCCAGCAATCTGTGAAGCATGCATTCATGGGAAACAACACAGAGAACCATTCCCAAAGAAAGCTTCTCCCAGAGCTACCCAAATCCTCCAACTTGTCCACTCTGATGTTCATGGTCCATTAAAAGTACCCACTCCTCGGGGATTCAAATATTGGATCAGCTTCATTAATGACAAGTCTCATCTTGTGTACATCTACCTGATGAACACTAAACACTGGGCACTGGACACATTCAAGCAGTACAAGGCATTAGTGGAGAACCAGACTGGAAAGACCATAAAGACCCTAAGAGATGACAAAGGAGGGGAATGCTCTTCAAAGGAGTTTGGATTATTAACTGCCTCTTCTGGGATATTCAGACAGAAGACTGCACCAGCCACACCTCAGCAGAATAGAGTTGCAGAGTGCTTTAACCGGACATTGGAGGAAGGGATAATCTCCATGCTCCATGATGCAAACCTCCCTCTTACATTCTGGGGTGAAGCTGCTATGGCATTTGTTGAAGTCCACAATTCCTCACCCACTTCAGCACTGCTCCATCACACTCCTTTTGAATCCTGGCATGGTCATAAACCCTCTGTCACCCACTTCAGGGCCTTTGGCTCCACAGCATATGTGCATGTCCCCAAAGCCAAGTGATGACACCTTGAGTCACACACAACCAAATGTGTCATGATTGGCTATGCAGCTGACACTAAGGCATGGAGACTATGGGATCCAGCAGCAAGACAAGTGATTATCAGCAAAGATGTCATGTTTGATGAATCTCCTCATTCTTCACTCAATTCTGGCACTGCTGTAAAGCAGAAACCATCACAGAGGCTGATTGACATCTCTAATGACCCTCCTTCCTACCACCAAGTGCTTGTGCCTCTCTATATTCCTGCCATTGCACATCATGATGATGCTCCTCCACCTGATATACCACCAAGTCCTGTCCCTCTACTATCCCCTCCACCACCTGCTCTAAGACGGTCAGAGCATATTCGTATCCTACCTCAACCTTGGTAGCTAGTCCCAAATGCTGCCCAGTATTGTAATCCTCCTCCTGTTCCTTGTCAGAGGGATCCAAATCAAGGGGTGGTTGCTGAGAATGAAGAGGTGGTTGCTGAGAATGAGGGGGTGGAACAGGCTGACTCTGCCATGACATTTCCTCAGCACCCACTTTATGAAGTTGTCTGCCTCAGTGATGCTCCAGATCTCCCAGAACCACTCACCTATAAAGAAGCCATGTCTCAAATTGATGCACCATGGTAGAAGGAAGCTTGTGGAGATGAATATCAGTCTCTGATGGACAACAATGTGTGGATCTCCCTCCTGGCAAGAAGGCCATTGGCTCCAAATGGGTATTCAAGCTGAAAAAGCTCCCTGATGGTGCCATTGACCGCTTTAAGTCCAGAGTGGTGGCAAAGGGTTATTCTCAAAAGGAAGGCATTGACTTCACAGAAACATTTGCCCCTGTTGTGAGATTCAACAACCTCAGAGTGCTCCTGGCCATCACTGCATTAGAAGATCTGGAATTAGACCAAGTTGACTGCAAATCTGCCTACCTTAATGGTGAGATTGAAGAAGAGGTCTACATAAAACTTCCAGATGGATACAGGCAGGGTGTTATAGCCCATGCCTTCAACAACCCACAACCACCCCCCTATTCTGAGACCTTTCCGACTGAAAGGACAAAGGATTGTTTTCCATAATCCCCGTTCCTGACAAGTCCGACCGAGAATCCGCGTTCCCATTCCCGTTTCCCTCATGACTGAGACACCATCCCCGAGTCCGTCTCCGACCGAAGACTCAATACTTTGATAACCGACACGCAGGACCATCGCGTACCTCACTCCCTTGTTCTCTCTTCTATATTGACCCCTTGTACTCCCTTTTCCCTTGTTTTATGACTGGCAAAGATAATACAAGGATAGTCGCATGTATATAGTCTCCCAGTCGACTGGACTGTTTGTTAGTACGAATATCGATTTAGTCTCCCACCAGTTTCCAATTCATTTCCAGTAAACTCCCGCCTCCTTTCCGAAATTAGGGACAGACGATCGAGGAGGGCGCAACACATAAGTTGAAGCCAAGTCCCTTCGACCTCGAACACCTCAGTGACCGGATTGAACCATTCTGCGACCTACCCTAAGTTCCGGTGCCTCCACTCCGTCCGTAGTCTGTCCGACTTCCATCTCGGTCCTCGGCCCCATTACGGACCTTCACGCTAACCTGGACAACTCCTTCGGAAGTGCTAGCTAAGTGCCTGACATGCGGACTTAACACAGGGAGACAAGGTTGAGAAACTGCACAAAGCTATCTATGAGACCAGGCAAGGAGGAAACAGATGGCATGTCAAGTTGGACCAGGCATTTCACCAGATGGAATTCAGCAGATCTAAGGTCAATTCCTGTCTCTACATGTACCAGCAAGGCACTATCAAAGTCTACATCCCAGTCTATGTTAATGACCAGCTCATGGCCTGTAACAGTTAGGGAATAGCACAGGTTCAGCCAACCCACATGGGTCACCGGGTCAGGTGCCCTTGGGTGCAGGTATGGGTCAAGCCCAGAGCACCTGTGACCCTGCCCAACCCGGCGCGTCAACCATGTATGTGTGCATGTGCATGCATATGACACCCAACCGGCCACTCGCTCCTGTCGTACATGTGCGCATATGACATGCACGTGCATACAACACACACGTGCCACACACGCATACAACACGCATGTGCCACATGCACATATGACACACACATGCCACACACATATGACACACATGTGCCAACACCAACGATCTGTACGTACATGCATACAATGCGTTGGTGTTGGCGCGTACACATACAGCACGTTCATGCGTGCACATACAATGTGTCCATGTCAGTGCATTCGAGTTAGCGCATATATGTACAGCGCATTCGTGTCAGCATGTGAATGTACAGCACATTCATGTTGGTGTGTCCATGTACTACATGTTCATGTTGGCGCGTGCGCATACAGCACATTCATGTTGGCGTGAACGTGTACAGCATGTTCATGTTGGCGCAAACGTGATATACAACACGAACACGCTGCAGGCATGCAGGTGCACCGTGCACCCAACACCCATCAACCCATGGGAAAAAACTCATGGGTTGACAGGTTCGGGTTTCCCATGGGTTGCGTGCAGGGTACCCATATTTGACCCATGGGTGACCCGTGCCATTCCCTAGTAACAGTTGAACACATCTTGACAAAATCAAGGCCAAGCTTGCAAAACACTTTAAGATGAAAGACATGGGACCTGTATGGTACATTGTTGGACTTGAAATCCTGTCAAGTCCACGTACTGAGACCCATCCGCCGGCAGTGCCGACCGAGCAATTACTCTATATCCATGACCAAGTGCCCGCATTGCCCGCATAACACTTAGTGCGCTGGTCCCGGCTTGGCACATTCGCCATCTGCACTCCTCGGTTCGTTTCACCTCGGGACTCCCCGTCCTTGTATTATCCTCAGACGTGACCCCATTGTTTTATATTCGGCCACTCCCTATTGTTCCAGTTCAAGTCACGATCCTATTATATTGCCTTTTTATTGTTCTATCCCTGTTTTGCATTCCTTGTTCTAATTTTGTTTGTTGTGGACAACAACCACATTGCTCTGCATACCTTGTTGTCCCACATTCCTTATTCCACATGTCGCTTCTTAACCTATATAAGTAGGACATGGATGTACATACTTCTTCATTCTGGGTATCGACTAGGCTTAGGCCCTTCTACCTTCTTCTCTTCTGTTAAGTCCTCGACTCAGGCCGGCATCTTCAGTATCCCCCTGAGTATCTGTCTGTTGCAAATACAGTGGCACGCATGGCAAGTAGGGCGCAACGCACGAGTACGTTGAAGCCAACGCCACTACTTTTGGCCTGCAGGACTTGGCCATAGTCCGCCTGACCTTTCAACAACACCTTTCGGCAGTACCAAAGTCCGTCAGTATCCGACTCCTGACAAATCCACAGAGACAGAGCCAAACAGACACTTCACATCAACCAGCACAAGTATATCTTGGATGTTCTCAAGCGATTCAATATGGAGAATTGCAAACCAGTTGCCACACCTCTTGATCCAGGCTGTCATTTCTCCAAAGACCTCTGCCCACAGTCTGAAGATGAGTAAGTGACAATGAAGGACATTCCATATCTTGCTGCATTTGGATGCCTGAATTACCTTGCTGTTGGGACCAGACCAGATCTTGCACATGCTGTGGGTAAACTAGGCCAGTTTAACTCAAATCCTGGTCTAGGCCATTGGAAGGCTGTCCAACATGTGCTCAAATACCTCAAAGGCACTGCAGATCTTGGATTGACCCATGGTCCTCCTTGCCCTAGTCTCCAGCCAATGCTCCAGGCCTACTGTGATGCAAATTATGCTGGGGATGAGGACAGAAGGTGGTCAACAACTGGTTATGCGTTCTTCATTGGAGGAGCTGCAGTGAGCTGGAGCAGCAAGCGACAACCAACTGTGGCCACATCCTCCTCTGATGCTGAGTACATGGCAGCAAATTTTGCAGGACAGGAGGCCATATGGTTGAAACAGCTGCTCACTGAGCTTGGCTATCATATCCCACAACTCACCATTTACCATGATAGCCAGCCTGCAATTGCTGTGTCCAAGAATCCTGAACATCACTCTTGAATGAAGCACATTGATGTGATGTACCATTGGCTCAGGGAGAAAGTTGAGAAGAAATTGCTCAAGCTCCAATTTGTACCTACAGATGAGATGGTTGCAGATGTGCTCACAAAGGGACTTATTAAGATGAAACATGCGGCGCAGAAGGACCTCGAATATCAAGTGGCTCGTAAGGCACGGGAGGTTGGAAGGGAGGTGGGTCTCGGACCCATTGAATCCAGTCGTCGGGCGTTGACTCAGTATCGCCCCGATTTGTATCAGACCGTCGTTCCGGAGCACTTCTCGTATCTGAGGACGGAGGCCTGCGATCTATGTCTCAAGCGGAATAAGTGGTGCGAGTGGACAACGTCGGCGAAGACCTGTGTCCCCTGCCGGGCCAGTCGGGTACGGTGTGAGGTGGACGGAGTGCTGGTTGTTCGAGGGGCGGTTATGAAGAAGCGGGGGCAGGAGGATGAGGATGTCCCTGAAGCGTCCTCCTCTAAGAGGTCCAGGGTGGAAGTGGTGATTGCCCCTCCTCCGAAGGCTGGCTGCACGGAGATCGTGGCCGTCCTGGGGTTGATCCAGGAGGCTCTGGTCGGTATGGATGCCCGTCTTCGAGCCTTGGGAGCGGACATCAAGAGGCTGTCTGATGCTTCTGAGATGCGGAACACTATCCACACCGATAATTGGGACCATCCGAAGTGGAACTGTCGGTGCGGCGGTCAAGCTCCGGCTATTCATGCGACGGGGGATCGGATGGAATCGGATCCGGGCGTGGTGGATGTGACGCCCAAGGTGGGGCGGTCAGTCGATCCGGTCGACTCAGTGTCGGGGCCGGGTGAGGAAGGAAAAGGCAAGGGGGTGGACTTGTTCCAGCACTATGATCCTTCCGATCCGGATATTAATCATTCCGTGTTCTATGATAACTAGTTGTAGTTTGTTTGAAAATCAATCATGGTCATGGTCGGATTCGTGGTGGTCTTGGTCTTGGTTGTCATGATGTCGCTAGGACAGGGTCGGAAAAAAAGAAAGAACTTGGGGGTGTCCTGCAAAAATGTGAGTTGGGTAGTAACCATGTCACGGTTTTTCTTTAGTCAATTTATCATGTTATCAACAAGGGTCTAGGCTAAGCAAAAGATCTACAAGTGGTACCGCCTGTCTAAGGGGCGGTACAGTTTTGAGGGTCACGGTTTCCTGAGTGGAAATTTCTTGGGGGTTGAATTTGAGCGCTGCGGCTCAGGTACCAAGAGTCAGTTCGGACGTGGGCTAAAAAATGTAGTACTCAATACCCTATCGATTGTTGGATCGCGGTGGGTGAGCATGTGGTGTCCGGTAACTAGTGTCTTGTCGGATTTTCAGAAGGTCACGGTTGAAACTTATCGACAGAGTCACAGGTGTTTTGGGAACTGAAGAGAGTGGATGCGTTGTTTATTTTGCTCCATGGGCGCTGTCAATTGTTCAACGCGAACGACTGGCACTGGAGCTGGGGGCCTGTGCCTAATCTTCGGATTCCAAGGCATCCGATGCTTCAGGTTCCTCCTTGATTTCTTCTGCTATGGAGGCTGTGCGTCCTTGGGTGACCGTGGTAAGAGATTTTGGGCATTCTTTGGCTGTGTGGCCCGATCTACCGCAGAAGAGGCAGAGGTTTTGTTCGAATTAGCGTTGGCGTTCTTGTGGCGTAAGTTTTCCATCTTTTCCTAATCTGGACGAAAGGTCCGTGGTAGTCCTGCTGCCACTGGACGGGGTCGCGGGTTGGCCTACATTGGCCGTCTTATTGCCCGTGTTAGGGGCGGAGTACGTGTTCACGGAGGTTCTTCCTCTATCGTATGGGCGGTTGAAGTTCCGGTTTGAGGCAGATTCTCTGACGACTTCTGAATGACGTTCCCAATAACGGACGTCGATGGACTGGGACAGGAGGCGGAGTTGGAGTAGGGAATGCGGTTTTCCTACTCTGGAGATCTCGTCCTTGATCCTACCGGGAAGTCTGTTGTAGAATTGCCGATGGAGTGCGGCGTCGCCCCAGTGGACGTGGGTAGCTAGTCGGTTGAATTCGACTACATAAATCGTGATGCGCTGGTTGTCACACATGCGGAGGTTTTCGAGGTCCGCTTTGGCTTCTCCCTCCAGGTCATGGGGTCCGAAGTTGGTCTTGAGTTCAGAGACGAACTCGTCATAGTCATACAGCCAGTCTGGCTCATTGGGGGCAGTGAGGGCTGGTTCAAACCAGTCTAGGGCGGTACCGGTCAGGTACGATAACACATAGGTTACCTTGGCGCTGTTGGAGTTGAAAGCATCAGGGCGGTCACAGAAGTTCAGCATGCACTGCACTAGAAAGACTTGCAGTTTCCTCGAATCGGATCCATCGAAAGGATCCGGGTCTCGAACCTTGGTGGCACGGGGGGCTGATCTCCTAGGGGAGGCTAGATTACTTGCTAACATAGCGATGGCCTGGGTGAGGTTGGGCACGTTGTTTGGCCCCATAGCGGGGGCTCCTCCTGGTGGTGGAGGGGGTGGTGCTGCGGCAGGTGGTACGGGGTAGGGCTGGGTGACGGCCGGTGGTGCAGCGGGTGGTGGTACGATAGGGAGTGGTGCAACAAGTGGTGGTGTGGCCTGTGGGGGGGCAGCACGCGGTGGTGGTGCGAACGGTGGTTGTACGAAAGGGGGAGATGCGAGGTATGGGGGTACCGTGGATGATGATCTGGACGTGGTTGGTACTGCTGAGGATGATCCTGAACTGGAGGGCATCTCCGGGGGTGACGGTTGGTTGGTCACTGGGGGGTTCACAAGGAACGGGTTGGTCATACTTGAGCGCAGGCGTCGGTCCGTGTTCGAGAATCCGGAGTCTGAAGAGGGTCTGGGGGGGTGCGTGGGGGTTTGAGGCATCTGAAAACTTGGCCCAGGGGCAAGTAGTTCTCGGGGGACGGAAGCGTGGTGGGCAGACACCTGGGTGATTGTCTGTAGGGCTTGCGAATGTGTAATTGGCCCTGAACCCATGACGATCAGGAGTGTGAGTACGAATATACTGTTAAAACCGCATGTTGGGAGCTTAGCTAGGTGCCTCTAAGGTTATTTCCGATGATTCCGAGAGGTTTCCAGAAGTCCTCATTTCCTGAATGTTTGGAAACCGGAGGTCGGTCTGGACAGAAAGTGCGAGGGAGACTAAGTCGATATTCGTACTAGCGAACAGTCTAGTCGACTGGGAGACTATATACATGCGACTATCCTTGTATTATCTTTGCCGGTCATAAAACAAGGGAAAAGGGAGTACAAGGGGTCAATATAGAAGAGAGAACAAGGGAGTGAGGTACGTGATGGTCCTGCGCATCGGTTATCAAAGTATTGAGTCTTCGGTTGGAGACGGACTCGGGGATGGTGTCTCAGTCATGACGGAAACGGGAACGGGAACGCGGATTCTCGGTCAGACTTGTCGGGAACGGGGATTATGGAAAACAATCCTTTGTCCTTTCAGTCGGAAAGGTCTCGGAATAGGGGGGGGGTGGTTGTGGGTTGTTGAAGGCATGGGCTATAACAATGTACATACTTCTTCATTCTGGGTATCGACTAGGCTTAGGCCCTTCTACCTTCTTCTCTTCTGTTAAGTCCTCGACTCGGGCCGGCATCCTCAGCATCCCCCCGAGTATCTGTCTGTTGCAAATATAGTGGCATGCACGGTAAGTAGGGCGCAACGCACGAGTACGTTGAAGCCAACACCACTACTCTTGGCCTGCAGGACTTGGCCATAGTCCGCCCGACCTTTCGACAACACCCTTCGGCAGTACCGAAGTCCATCAGTATCCGACGCTTGACAGAATCAGGAAGTTGGAGTGGAATGTAATGAAGAAAGTATTAAATGTAAATGAAGTGGAAATGGATTTGCGAGCATGTGGGGATTGATGTAAATGAGTGGAGTGTATTGACAGTTACATGTGATACTAAGACAGATACACAAGGTGCATAGAATTTGAGGGCTGAAAAGCATATGGTTGAATAGGTGAGTGAGAGCAGAGTTAGGCTGAACAGGCTGAATTGAATAGTCAGGCATGCCTAGGGAATGGCATGGGTCACCCATGGGTCAAATGTAGGTGACCCGCACCTGACCCATGGGAAACCCAAACCCGTCAACCCATGGGTTTTTTCCCACAGGTCGACGGGTCTCGGGTGCATGCTGCACCTGCATGCAATACATTGCATGTGCGTATGGGCATTGCATATGTCACATTTGTCATGGCGTGTGCATGTATGGACATCACATACGTCACATTCATTGCAGCACATGTGCATACATTGCGTATGTGGCGGCACATGCACGTACGAGCATTGCATACATCGCATTTGTCACAGCACATGCACATATGTCGTGTACATTGCATTCATCACGGTGCATGCACATATGTCACATACATGGTGGTGTGTGCATGTACGGGCATTGTTTATGTCGCGTTTGTCACGGTGCATGTGCATATGTCGTGTACGTCACATTTGTGGTGTTGCATGCACATACGGCACATTCGTTGTGTTCAGGGTGTCGCATTCATGTTGGCACATGCATGTATGCGTAAGTCACGCTCGTGTCGGAGTTGATGCCCTGGGTTGGACCTGGGTCATGGGTGCTCGCAGCTTGACCTGTACCCACACCTAAGGACACCCAACCCGGTGATCCATGCAGGTTGGCCTGACCCATGCATTTCCCTAGGCATGCTGGTGCAACAGTTCCTAATACTCTGGCAATTTCCTCTCCTAGCTCCTTGTCAGACAGGCCTCAGTAGGGAATAGCACAGGTTAGGGTAACCTGCACAGGTCACCGGGTTGGGTGCCCTTGGGTTTGGGTGCGGGTCAAGCCGAGAGCACCCGTGACCCAGCCCAACCCGCTGCCTCAACTATGTATGCGCGTACGACATGCATGCGCCACACGCACACATGTACAACACGGCTGTGCCATACGTGCATGCATATGACACCAACGCACTGTACGTGCACGCGCTGACACCAATGCGCCGCATGCACACATGCCGACACCAATGCACCATATGCGCACGTGCTGACACCAACGTGCCTTACGCTCACATGCCTTACGCTCATGCATATGACACACACACGTGCAGCACGTTCATGTCGTACGTTGCATATGCGTACAGCGTGTTCATGCTGTACGTCACGTGTGCCTATGGCACGTGCAGGTGCGGCGTGCACCCGACACCCATCGACCTGTGGGAAAAAACCCATGGGTTGATGGGTTCGGGTTTCCCATGGGTCGGGTGCGGGTCACCCACATTTGACCCATGGGTGACCCATGCCATTCCCTAGGCCTGAGAGCACTGAATTGTTGCAATCAGATTGCACAAGTGTGAGGTCAAATCACAT
>QLPG01014653.1:0-10035 GCA_003314385.1 Gomphus sp. MG54 | reverse complement strand
GCCCGCGCGAACGTGTGTGCAATTTGGCGCGCGCCTTACGTACTGCAAACCGGTGTAAAGAGGGAAAGGGTATTTATACTACGGTGAATCTGGAGAGTGGAACCGGGACAATGAATGTTTGAGACAATGAATATGTGGACGTTGACTCGAATAATGAGTATGGCTGTGCAGTCAGTGGACATGCAGCCATGTACAGGTTACTCATACTTTAACAGTCCTAACGTAGACGCTGATCTAGATTCGGATTCGGATTCGGAGAGGGACATAAAAATTGTATAATTAGATATGACTAGAGATTGTAATAAGAATGTCACAGACACAACTCCATTGACAAGCCTCACTGGATAACCAAAACTCATGCAGGCGCACAATAGCAAGATCCATCCAAGATTGCTTCCAAGTTGTTCAGAGTGACCAGTAGAAGCTCCGGCACATCATTTGATGTATCCAAGAGAAGAATCCGCATGCTCCAATTGCAGTGTTGAGAAGTGGACCAGATACAAGTGAGATTACACAATGCTCCACAGATATCTTTGACGGATTTGACTGCCAGAGGATTCGCGCAAAGATAATTTGGGATTGGAAGAGTAATTTGGCTACCTGTTGATACGCGTTGATGTCATAAGCTATTGTCAGTCGGAAGGACCAAAGCAAAGATACCATGAGTCCCTGTGCCCGAGACGTGAGAACAATCGCGGATGTCAGGGTGAGGTCGTGCTGTGCGATGCCTTGCTAGCAAACGGCCTGTGATTTACATGGGATTTGGGAGACGGATAGATGGTTTTTTCAAGTACATCAGCACTGCCCCCGGGAGATATGCTTGCCATACTCAGGCCACGCAGGGAATCAATGAGATGATGGGAGTCTTAAGACTGATACTGATAATAGTTCTATTGTTTTTAAGTGTTGCCTGTTGCCATCTTGAAAAAATATCCTTGATCGAGTCTTTATCTGGTATCACACCAAAAAGTTGGACCGTGGCTCACATTGTTGGTCAGTTTGGTGATTGGAATATTTTCCATGGTCATAAATCGATTCCTCTCCGCCGCATTATAGATTGGAACATGACTTCCATGCACTGGTCATAAGTAAATTTTAGTAGTTATAGCTCAACTTCTTACTTAAAACAGTACTGTCAATAAAAGCATTGAATTACCTTCCTGATTGAGCAGTATGTTTGGAATTACCGTTTTTGTGTATGCTGTACAGATTTGATAAAAGATATCGCATTTATGCGATATGCCTGACCATACAACATATAAATAGATTATATATTACTATGCTAAGGAAGATATTCACATCTACATAATTTGTTCAAGATATTGATTGACATAGTATAACATGGAATGGAGTTAGTACAACATATGGTGATGATATATTTTCTGAATAGGGGTATGATATTCTTTTCACCAGCAACTAGTCAGGCACGATCTATAGTACTGTAAGCTCAGTGACCAGACTGGGGTATCATGGCCACCTAGGTGTACTTTATACATGTTGGAATCACTGATGTAGTTATGGGAAAAAACATTTGGGGGAAATATGAACCGTAGCCTGGTTGTGGTGTCACTTCATCCAGTGGTGCTTCAAGTGTATTTTACAACACATAAACATATGATCTAATGTCGGTATTGTCACTCATCTCTTTTCACATAATGGCTATAATCTTTTTGAAAATATCTGTAAACTGGTTTAATTATTCCTGTAAACAGTTTCGAATCAGAAACAACCCTCTATCATAAAAAGAGAAAGGGAAAAAGAAAGCTCACCTGACTCGGGGGTTTTGACAAACCTCAGGTGTATTTTCTGGCTCTCCCAGAGACCTCCAAGCCCAAGGAAATTCGTCTAGGTCAAGCCGTTCCGTATCACAAACTGGTCGATCGTGCAGCTCGATATTGTCTGGCATAGAGGCCTCGACGTCAAGTGTTGCATTCCAGTCGCCGAATTCGTCCATAATGGCGTCATGAATCCGTCGGGTAGCTGCGCGGAAACTGCTTATCCGACGAGACGGCGAATGTGTGGTACCGTTTGGATGAGCGTGTTTCTCTAGGAGGTCCAAATGAATCCGGCAAATGATAATAACATACAGGCTACATATGGCATCAGTGACGTGTCCTAATATTGTATGTCACGGGAATCAGACCTGTCTTGCACAGGTGCAAGGATGGTACCAATTACAGGCTATTGATATCAGATTACATGTTCAGGTAGTGATCTCAGGGAAAACTTACTCTCAAGAGCTGCGATAGTATCGCTCAGCGAAAATTAAACTAGATGGCGACGAGTAATACCTTGGTTATGATCGTGGCCGTTAGTGTCACCGTGAGCACAAATCTGATTAGATCTTAGATATTGGATTATCGAAGAAAAACCATAATCAGATACCCATATCGAAAAAGGCCTTGACTATCATCAGCCATGATAAACTAAAATGATGAAAGAACTTACTTTGTTCGACCAGAACCTGAGTCAATGACTTTGAATGTGATACTCTATGCTCTCTTAAATGTTTCAAGGTTTCCAGAGAATTGGAAAGGATCACTGCAACGACTACCGTGTCGAAAAGGATGAAGAATGCGTTGTTAATGGTTTCCACTAGACGATACATCAACAGAACAATTCCGGCCGGTGCAACAAGGGATGTCTCACCCCTAAAAACAATGATAAGTAATTCAATTTCTCGGAAAAGCAACCTTGCATCACATACGTGTTCGATAAGATCAGGTCCTTTACAGTTGGGTTGCAGGAATTAATGGACGACTGAAACTATGAAATAGGTTAGAGATTTCAATAAGTAGAGATTGAAAACTACAAGAACAAACTATTAGGCACCCAAGGTTGCCCATAAATATAGAACCAAGCACGCAAACAAGTGTCTTTTTGTGACTGCAAATGGCGTATGCCCGTGCCATGAATAGTGCTCAAAGAATATAACACATTAATTGATGAATGGGGGGTCGATCATTTTGATACCTTGTATCCCCGCAGTAAGAAATATAATCACGCCCACGCTAAGGTGATAAGCGTCGTCACAGATTCTTAGTTATTGTGTCAGATTTGGTAGGAAGCGAAATGAATTCTTACTAGCCATGGATGTGAGTTCTATAAATTCCGTAGATATATGACTACTCACCTGATCGTTTGGATATGGTACAAATGCAATTATATAACCGAATACGCTCCCGTAGCGAACTAGAACGTATAGGACTTTTCCTAACCTGATCCGTTTGTTCCAGATGTACTTGAATTCAACTGACACCGATAGTAAAGTGTCATAGACGAGAAGAGCTATGTGAAGCGATGAGGTATAGCAAGACGAGATAAAAAATTATTCCTGGGTTCACCGTATGAAGCGGCTTGGATATAGCCTATAGCTAAGCTGTGCAGGTTGTAAGTTTGCATAACCTATGACGGTGCAGGCCGCTCACAGATCGGATTCTAACTGGACAAACGCTTGAGCAGTCTGGGACATCTGGGATTCAAGTGTCAATGACAAATCGAACTTTCTTGCTGATAGACAAAAATGAAAAGAACCGTGCAAGTCTTATAGGATCTTGCATGGGGGGAGTGAAGGCATGAGAGTGTGCCAAGCGACATGGAGATGGTATCTCAAGTGCCATACAGCCCTGCCCCATGGGGTCAAACAAGATGTCACAATGAAGTGTGCATATATAGCCAGAGTTAGAACGGGAAGGGAGATCAGACCTCTTCTGATCAGCCATACTCGACTGGAACTCTAACTTATTTGCAATCAGACACTGTGGATTTGGTATTATGTTAGAGTCCTGCTTTTCTTAAAAGTCAGTTTCAGTTATCCGCCGTCAAGACGTACCGTCAACATATTATGTAAAGGACCTTTTAATTCATGAATCAAATGCAGGGAGGTTTCGGATGAACATTCATCACAATTACCGTGTCCAATCAAGGGTCAAACGCTGTACAGTATATAATGGCTCAGAGACATGAAAGAAGAGTGATTAAATATTTTAAGTCAACCACGCCACAACAGTCATCTCACCCATATCTCAGTTCAGATTCCCGTGTTTCTGGAATAATTGACACGTTGTATTTCCAACCACATCCAGTGTCCCCAGTGCATCTCGAGAGTGACATTCATAGTTGACTCACTCTCTGACCCCAAGGAGGGAATTAGGAAATTGAACAAATTAGGGATAATGCTGTGACGCGTGACGCGATCGAATTCCGGCTGATCATCAACATATCCAATCTTCACCTTCCCTTCGGATTCGGAAAGGGACATAGAAATCGTATAATTAGATATGACCAAATATTGTAATAACAATGTCACAGACACAACTCCATTGACAAGCCTCACTGGATAACCAAAACTCATGCAGGCGCACGATAGCAAGATCCATCCAAGATTGCTTCCAAGTTGTTCAGAGTGACCAGTAGAAGCTCTGGCACATCATTTGATGTATCCAAGAGAAGAATTCGCATGCTCCAATTGCAGTGTTGAGAAGTGTACCAGATACAAGTGAGATTACACAATGCTCCACAGATATCTTTGACGGATTTGACTGCCAGAGGATTCGCGCAAAGATAATTTGGGATTGGAAGAGTAATTTGGCTACCTGTTGATAGGCGTTGATGTCATAAGCTGTTGTCAGTCGGAAGGCCCAATGCAAAGATACCATGAGTCCTTGTGCCCGAGACGTGAGAACAATCGCGGATGTCAGGGTGAGGTCGTGCTGTGAGATGCCTTGCTAGCAAACGGCCTGTGATTGACATGGGATTGGGGGGCGGATAGATGGTTTTTTCAAGGACATCAGTACTGTCCCCGGGAGATATACTCGCCATACTTAGGCCACGGAGGGAATCAATGAGATGATGGGAGTCTTAAGACTGATACTGATAATAGTTCTATTGCTTTTAAGTGTTGCCTGTTGCCATCTTGAAAATATATTCTTGACCGAGTCTTTATCTGGTATCACACCAAAAGGTTGGACCGTGGCTCACATTGTTGGTCAGTTTGGTGATTGGAATATTTTCCATGGCCATAAATCGATTCCTCTCCGCCGCATTATAGATTGGAACATGACTAGCAGATTAGCTTAGTGTGACTAGATTTCACAATGTATATTAAATAAGAAAAACACGATCTTCGTTTTTAAAAAAAATGCTTCACCGTTGAGAAGGGGTGATGTCTATTCCGTTTGTAGGACCTCGTGGAGACAAATTCAGCCCCCTCAGTGCTCCTCGTGTTGCGGCTCTACATCATCGTCTTGACCCGATAAGCGATTCATTTGATGGATTGCATTTGTGGAAGGGCACTATAACCGACGTCAGGTAAAAACATATTTTTATCAATAAAAAAAAAGCTTTTGCAAACCCAACACTTCGAGCTATAAGTATACTATATTATTTACAGGCATTTCAATGCATTTTATTCAATGCACTGGTCATAAGTAAATCTTAGTAGTTATAGCTCAACTTCTGACTTAAACAGTACTGTCAATAAAAGCATTGCATTACCTTCCTGATGAGCAGTATGTTTGGAATTACCGTTTTTGTGTATGCTATACAGATTTGATAAAAGATATCGCATTTATGCCATATGCATGACAGGACAATATATAAATAGATTATATATGACTATGCTAAGGAAGACATTCACATCTACTTAATTTGTTCAAGATATTGGTTGGAATAGTATAACATCGAATAGAGTTAGTACAACGTATGGTGATGATATATTTTCTGAATAGGGGTATGATATTCTTTTCACCAGCAACTACTCAGGGACGATCTTTAGTACTGTAAGCTCAGTGACCAGACTGCGGTATTATGGCCACCTAGGTGTACTTTATACATGTTGGAATCACTGATGTAGTTATGGGAAAAAACATTTGGGGGAAATATGAACCGTAGCCTGGTTGTGGTGTCACTTCATCCAGTGGTGCTTCACGTGTATTTTACAACACATAAACATATGATCTAATGTCGGTATTGTCACTCATCTCTTATCACATAATGGCCATAATTTTTTTGAAAACATCTTTAAACTGGTTTAGGTATCCCTGTAGACAGTTTTGAATCAGCAAGTGAAACAAGCCTCTATCACAAAAAGAGAAAGGGAAAAAGGAGGCTCACCTGACTCCGAGGTTTTGACAAACCTCAGGAGGTGTATTTTCTAGCTCTCCCAGAGACCTCCAAGCCCAAGGAAATTCGTCTAGGTCAAGCTGTTCCGTATGACAAGCGGGCCGATCATGCAGCTCGATAGTGTCCAGAGTAGAGGCCCCGGAGTCAAGTGCTGCATTCCGGTCGCCGAATTCGTCCATAATGGCGTCATGAATCCGTCGGGTAGCTGCGCGGAAACTGCTTATCCGACGAGACGGCGAATGTGTGGTACCGTTTGGATGAGCGTGTTTCTCAAGGAGGTCCAAATGAATCCGGCAAATGATAATAACATACAGGCTACATATGGTATCAGTGACGTGTCCTAATATTGTACGTCGCGGGAATCAGACCTGTCTTGCACAGGTGCAAGGATGGTACCAATTACAGGCTACTGATATGAGATTACATGTTCGGGTAGTGATCTCAGGGAAAACTTACTCTCAAGAGCTGCGATAGTATCGCTCAGCGAAAATTAACATAGATGGCGACGAGTAATACCTTGTTTGTGATCGTGCCTGTTAGTGTCACCGTGAGCACAAATCTAATTGGATTTTAGATATTGGATTGGCGAAGAAAAATCATAATCAGATACCCGTATCTCAGAAGGCCTTGACTATCATCAGCCATGATAAACTAAAATGATGCAAGCACTTACTCTGTTCGACCAGAACCTGAGTCAATGACTTTGAATGGGATGCTCTATGCTCTCTTAACTGCTTCAGGGTTCCCAGAGAATTGGAAAGGGTCACTGCAACGACTACCGTGTCGAAAAGGATGAAGAATGCGTTGTTAATGGTTTCCACTAGAAGATACATCAACAGAACATTTCCGGCCGGTGCAACAAGGGATCTCTCACACCTAAAAACAATGTTAAGCAATTCAAATGCTCGGAAAATCAACCTTGCATCACATACGTGTTAAATAAGTTCAGGTCTTTTACAGTTGGGTGGCATAAATTCATGAACAACTCAAACTATGAAATAGGTTAGGGATTTCAATAAGTAAGAAGTGAAAACCACGAGGACAAACTATTTGGCACCCAAGGCTGACCATATATATAGAACCAAGCACGAAAACAAGTGTTTTTTTGTGACTGGAAATGGCGTATGCCCGTGCCATGAATAGTCCTCAAAGGATATAACACATTAATTGATGAATGGGGAGTCGGTCATTTTGATACCTTGTATCCCCGCAGTAAGAAATATAACCACGCCCTCGCCAAAGCGAACAACGTCGACACAGATCCTTAGTTATTGTGTCAGCTTTGGTAGGAAGCGAAATGAATTTCTTACTAGCCATGGATGTGAGTTCCAAACATTCCGTAGATCTATGACTACTCACCTGATGGTTTGGAATTGGTATAAATTGAATTATAGAACCCAATACGCTCCCGTAGCGAACTAGAACGTATAGGACAGTTCCTAACCTGATCCGTTTGTTCCAGATGTGCTTGACTTCATCTGACAACAAGAGTAGAGTGTCATAGACTAGAAAAGCTATGTGAAGCAATGAGATGTAGCAAGACGCGATAAAGAATTATTCCTGGGGTCACCGTATGAAGCGGCTTGGACGTAGCCTATAGCTAAGCTGTGCGGGTTGTTATTTTCCATAACCTATGACGGTGCAGGCCGCTCACAGATCGGATTCTAACTGGACAAAGGCTTGAGCATTCTGGGACATCTGGGATTCAAGTGTCAATGATAAATCGAACTTTCTTGGAATGTGAGGCTGATAGACAAAAATGAAAAGAACCGTGCAAGTCTTATAGGATCTTGGATGGGGGAAGTGAAAGGCACGAGGGTGTGCCAAGCCACATGGAGAGTGTATCTCTAGTGCCATACAGCCCTTGCCAAAGGGGTCAAACAAGATATCACCATGAAGTGTGCCGATATTTCCAGAGGTAGAGCGGGAAGGGAGATCAGACCTCTTCTGACCAGCCATACTCGACTGGAACTCTAACTTATTTTCAATAAGACACTGAGGATTTGTTACGATGTTAGAGTCCTGCTATTCTTAAAAGTCAGTTAATCCGCCGTCAAGACATACCGTCAGCATATTCTGTAACGGACCTTTTAATTCATGAATCAAATGCAGGCAGTTTTCGGATTAACGTTCATCACAATTACCGTGTCAAATTAAGGGGTCAAAATCTGTACAGTATGTAATGGCTCAGCGACACGATTAAGTCGACCGTGCCACAACAGCCATCTCACCCATATCTCAGTTCAGATTCCCGTGTTTCTGGAATAATTGACACGTTGTATTTCCAACCACATCCTGGGGTCCCCAGTGCACCTCGAGACTGACATTCTGTAATGGCTCAGCGACATGATCAAGTCGACCGTGCCACAACAGCCATCTCACCCATATCTCAGATCAGATTCCCGTGTTTCTGAAATAATTGACACGTTGGATTTCCAACCACATCCTGGGTCCCCAGTGCATCTCGAGACTGACATTCATACTTGTCACTCTCTGACCCCAATGAGGGAATTAGGAAATTGAACAAATTAAGATAAAGAATGGGTATGCTGTGACGCGTGACGCGATCGAATTCCCGCTGATTATCCACATATCCAATCCTCACCTTCCCTGAGGCATCAGAACTTCAATCATCGCTAAGATTCGACCCCGTCTTGATGATCGTTTTTAGGGTTTTAATCAACGTCGTAACTTATGTAAACTCTGATCTGCATTCGGATTCGGATTCGGAGAGGGACATACAAATTGTATAATTAGATATGACCAGAGATTGTAATAACAATGTCACAGATACAACTCCATTGACAAACCTCACTTGATAACCAAAACTCATGCAGGCGCACGATAGCGAGATCCATCCAAGATTGCTTCCAAGTTGTTCAGAGTGACCGGTAGAAGCTTTGGCACATCATTTTGATGTATCTAGTAGAAGAATTCGTATGCTCCAATTGCAGTGTTGAAGGGTGGAGCTGATCTTTTACCTGTTGATACGCGTTGATGTCATCAGCTATTGTCAGTCGGAAGGACCAATGCAAAGATAGATACCATGAGTCCCTGTGCCCGAGACGTGAGAACAATCGCGGATGTCAGGGTGGGGTCGTGCTGTGAGATGCTTTGCTAGTAAGTGGCCTGTGATTTACATGGGATTGGGGAGGCTAATCGATGGTTTTTCAAGGACATCAACATTGTCCCCGGGAGATATGCTTGCTATACTTAGGCCACGGAGGGAATCAATGAGATGAAGGGAGTCTTACTGTAAGACTGATACTGATAATAGTTCTATTGTTTCTAAGTGTTGCCTGTTGCCATCTTGAAAAAAAAATTCTTGACCGCGTCTTTATCTGGTATCGCACTAAAGGTTGGACCGTAGCTAGCATTGTTGGTCAGTTTGGTGAACGGAATATTTTCCATGGTCATAAATCGATTCCTCTCCGCCGCATTATAGGTTGGAACACGAGTAGCAGATTGATATATTGGAATATTTCCCATGGTCATAAATCGATTCCTATCCGCCGCATTATAGGTTGAAACACGAGTAGCAGATTGGTTTAGTGTGACTAGATTTCACAATGTATATTAAATAGGAAAAACACGATCTTCATTTTAAAAAAATGACTCATGGTTGAGAAGGGGTGGTGTCTATTCCGTTTGTAGGACCTCGTGGAGACAAATTCAGCCCCTTCAGTGCGGCTGTACATCATCGTCTTGACCCGATAAGCGATTCATTTCATGGATTACATTTGTGGAGGGACACTATAACCGACGTCAGGTAAAAACATATTTATATCTCTAAAAAAAATCGTTAGCCATTTATAAGAAACATTAGTTCAATATGGGAATTTCTAGGAGGGCAGGGTGATTTTTGTGAACGTTGCACCATGTGCTGCGGATGGTTGCTAGGCGCTTGGCGTT
>QLPG01014652.1:0-20119 GCA_003314385.1 Gomphus sp. MG54 | reverse complement strand
AAGCTAAGGCGGCCCTGGCAAAAGTGAAGGATGATATGGCGACTTATTACAACCGTAGATGTCAGCCGACACCGACATTCGTTCCGGGCGACAAGGTGTACCTCGATGCTAGTGACATTCGCATGAATCGGCCGTCCAAGAAATTGGCACACAGGCAACTTGGCCCCTACCTCGTGGAGGAACGGATAGGGTCCCACGCATACCGACTTCGCCTCCCGAAGTCCCTGAGTCATCTTCACCCTGTCTTTCCCGTAGTTAAACTCACCCCGGCCCCAATGGACCCCATCCTGGGTAGGCGACAGCCCCTTCCACCGCAGCCGATCCTCGTCGACGAGGAAGAACACTTCGAAGTCGAACAAGTACTCGACAGCCGGATGAGAGCAAATTGACTACAGTTCCTTATCAAGTGGAAGGGTTATGGCTACGAGGAGAACTCATGGGAGAACGAAAACGACATCCGAGCCCCCGACCTTATCGCCGACTTCTACCGTCTACACCCGGGTGCGCCACGTCGGATCCGTACCTTGGACGCGTCCGTCTTCAGGTCCCGCGCCCCAGTCCTGCCTGTGGGTATCAGTGCGTCGGGGACGCCGCATCCTAGAAGGGGGGTAATGTCAGGGGAACTCCCGTGTTCAAACCCCGACCGATGGCAGTTCGCCCGTACACCGCACCCGCCAGCCGAAAACCGTTCGACCTACTCACGGCAGTACCGAACATACCGCACGCCGAACCATCACTCCTGTTGGCGAGTACCCCCCAGAAGAGTCAGCTGCACCCCTTGGCCCCCTTTTCGTCATCCGTCCCCAGGGTCGAGACTCTGGCGGAACTCCCCGATCAACAAGGAGAGTGATGCCCGATAGAGCGCGGAGCACCATAGAAACGATACTTATATACAGTAGTCAGTGGGCGAAGGGTTCCCTAGAGTTTTCTCTTTGGATCCCCCTTCGCCAGGTAGGCTAGCCCCCATGTATTAGGTACTATACTAAATCTTTGGATCCCCCTTTGCCAGTGTGCCGCCTTAGGGTAGAACGCCTGCTTAGGTTGCCCTTACAGTATGCTAGGGCATCTAGTGCTTGGGATTGGCATCATGTGGGGTCACATGCAATCATGTACCCATATTACTGTAATGAGTATACACAGTGATGATAAAGCCTTATAGTATCTAGTACTGGTTACTAGATACTATAATGCTTTGCTTTATTATAAATAGTGAAAATGAATATTTATGCTAAGCAGGGATTTATTATTCATCATCAAAAGTTTATTGCATGTAGTATCTATGGTGTGTAAGGACATCTAATGGTCAAAACTATTTGAAAAAGAGCCCAAAAATAAATAGATTATTTTCCTGCAAGTGTGCCTGTAGGCTTGAGATTTTTTTTGTGTGTTTTTATGCTTTTGTTATAGCCCATGCTTTCAACAACCCACACTAACCCCCACAACCACCCGCCTCTGTTCTGAGACCTTTCCAACCGAAAGGACGAAGGATTGTTTTCCGTAGTTCCCATTCCTGACAAATCCAACCGAGAAACCGCGTTCCCACTCCCGTTCCCATCACGACCAAGACACCACCCCTGAGTCTATTTCCAACCAAGGACTCAATACTTTGATAACCGACATGCAGGACCATCGTGTACCTCACTCCCTTGTTTTCTCTTTTATATTGACCCCTTGTACTCCCTTTCTCCTTGTTTTATGACTGGCAAAGATAATACAAGGATAGTCGCATGTATATAGTCTTCCAGTTGACTGGACTGTTCGCTAGTATGAATATTGACTTAGTCTACCACCTAGTTTCCGATTCATTTCCGGTAAACTCCCGTCTCCTTTCTGAAATTAGGGACAGACGATCGAGGAGGGCGCAACACATAAGTTGAAGCCAAGTCCCTTCAACTTCAAACACTACAGTGACCGGATTGAACCAATCCATGACCGACCCTAAGCTCCCGGTACTTCTGTCTCCGTCCGTAGTCCATCTGACTTCCATCTTTGGTCCTCGGCCCCATTACGGACATTCCCACCAACCCGGATAGCCCTTTCGGAAGTAATAGCTAAGTGCCTGACACGCAGACTTAACAGCTTTATAGATTGTTGCCAAATCTGCATGTTAGGCACTTATTGTTACAATGTGAAGGAATAATGTAATCGTAATTAAACATAATATCTCCCAAAGGTAAACAATGGCAAGGTTCAGAGTAGGGTACAGCTTCAACTTGTATGTTGCACCCACCAGATCACACTGGTCCCTAATTTCAGAATAGCAAGACAGAAAGAAAGGCTTAGTTGAAATCAAAGTCGATTATCTGACTAAGTATGGAACTACTGAATGTACAAGATCTTTATACTACTTTCAAATCTACGAGGAGTCAACTAGATTCCTATAATAGATAAGAAAGCCAAGGATCATAAAAAGCAAGAACAGAAATTCTATGTCCCAATCTTGATCTCCTCTGTGACATTGAGGGGTGACATGTCACCCCAATTCCCAATGGAGTTACCCTACAAGGAATGTAATAACAGATCGGATGGAAGAGATAGAATGGAATTGTGAATAAATGAAAATAGAGTGGAATGTAAATGAAAGGATATTAAACGTAAATGAAGTGAGAATGGAATTGCGAGCATATGGAGTTTGACGTAAATGAGTGGATGAAGCTTTCTGTCTGGCTGTCAAGTCCACGTACCAAGACCCATCCGCCGGCAGTGCCGACCGAGCAATCATCCTATATCCATGACCTAGTGCCCACGTCACCTGCATAACACTTGGTGCGCCAGTCCTGGCTCAGCACATCCGCCATCCGCACTCCTCGGTTCGTTTCACCTCGGGACTTCCTGTCCTTGTATTATCCTCAGACGAGACCCCATTGTTTTATACTCAGCCACTCCCTATTGTCCCATCTTGAGTCACGACCCCATTGTTCTGTCTTTTATTGTTCTATCCCCACTTTGCATTCCTTGTTCTAATTCTGTTTGCTGTGGACAACGACCACATGCTCTGCATATCTTGTTGTCCCACATTCCTTATTCCACATGTCGCTTCTTAACCTATATAAGTAGGACATGCATGTACATATTTCCTCATTCTGGGTATTGACTAGGCTTAGGTCCTTCTACCTTCTTCTCTTCTGTTAAGTCCTCGACTCAGGCCGGCATCCTCAGTATCCCCCTGAGTATCTGTCTGTTGCAAATACAGTGGCATGCACGGCAAGTAGGGCGCAACGCACGAGTACGTTGAAGCCAACGCCACTACTCTTGGCCTGCAGGACTTGGCCATAGTCTGCCTGACCTTTCGACAACACCCCTCAGCAGTACCAAAGTCCGTCAGTATCCAACGCTTGACACTGGCACATGTTGAGAGAGTATAGCTGCTAAAGCACAATCTGACACATCTGTCTCCACAATCAAGGGCAAATCAGGAGTCCAATGAGTTAAGCTGGGGGCAGATGTGAATGCCAGTTTCAGCTTATTAAATGCATCTCTACACTCCTCAGTCCAGTTCCATGCCAGACCTTTGTGAGTGAGTCAAGTAAGGGGAGTCATAATGGAGGAATAGTTGAAAATGAATTGTTGATAGAAGTTTGCAAATCCGAGGAATGATTGGATGTCTTTGACTTTTCATGGCTTGGGCCATTGAGTGATGCATTTGACTTTGTCTTCCACCATCATAAGACTGTCAGGTGATAGGATATATCTGAGATATTCAATGGACATTTGGTAGAAGGAGCATTTGTCTTCTCAAGTGTAAAGGTTGTGTTTGCATAATCATTGAAGAACTTTGCAAATGTGTTTGATATGTGAGGATTTGTCATTGGAATAGATGAGGATGTTGTCCAAATAGACAATGGTGCAGTTGTCTAATAGGTCACCAAAAATGTCATTCATGAAGCACTTAAATACAGCAGGGGCATTAGATAGACCAAAAGGCATGACAAGCCACTCAAAGGATCCATAACAAGTCCTAAAAGCTGTCTTCCATTCATCCCCTTCAGCAATTCAAATAAGATGATAGGCATGTCTGAGATCAATTTTGGTGTATATACAAGCTTTCTTTGGGGCATCTAAGAGGTCAGAAATAAGGGGAAGTGGATAATGGTCCTTCTTTGTAATTCTGTTTAAACCGTGAAAGTCTACACAGAGTCACAGAGAGCCATCCTTCTTGCATACAAATAGTACAGGAGTGCCATGTGATGAATGTGATGGTCGAATGAAGCCCATGTTGAGGTGTTCATCAATGAAATCTTGTAGTGACTGGAGTTTGGATACTGAGAGGACTGGAGTTTGGATACTGAGAGGGAATAGATAGGACCAAGAGGGGGCAAAGTGCCATCCTTGAGGTTGATCTTGAGGTCATAAGGTCTATGAGGTGCTAGTGTATTACCGCACTGTTTACTAAAAACATCAGTGAAGTCATGATAGAATTCTGGAACATGCTGTTTAATGCTATCCAGGTTGTTGGAGGAATTGACTGTAGTGGAGCCTCAAGTGTATTTGTTGAGATCCGCAAGGTTGAGTTGAAAGGCTTCCAAACCTTCTAGTTTTCAGGCACAAACAAACACTTCTGCATTAACTAGGGCTATTCGTGGCACCTCCAACTTCAGAGATGGCAATGGATTGCTTGGAAGTGAAGTGCTGGACTGTGAAGCAGTGGTTGAGGCCTGAGGTGTTGGAGCAGTGGTCAGATATGTAGACTTGAAAGTTATACTGCCCAATACCCAGTCAATTGATGGATTGTAGTGGGTGAGCCAGTTGAAGCTAAGTACTGTGGAGCAACTGCCATCCAACAATGTTACATAGAAAGTAATGTTCTGAAGTTTGCCAGTTAGAAATCAGATGAGGATCATAGTCGTCTGAGTAATGACAGAGTTAGTAGAACCATCAACGGAATAAGAGGAACTGAATTAGTAGGCAAAACAATTTTTGCACAACTCGTGATCAATAAAGCAGTATGAAGAACCACAATCTAAGAGCATAATAAGGGAAAACTCAGAAATAAGAGAGCAAGTCAAATTAACTATTAAAGAAGTTTTCAAAGTCTCAGAAGTAGAAGATATGCAAGAAATAGAAGAAAGGGCATTCAAGAAGAGCATGTGAGAGAGGCTAACACAATCCTCAGTTTGTGCATTTCCAAGGTTGTAGCTTATTTTTTCAACTCCATTACCATGTTGTCTTTGGCATTTATGTTGGATGTGCTCACCTTGGTCACATGTACTTTTGTCGATTTTTTTGTTGTTGTTTTTGTTGTTAGAAGAAGAAGTCGATGATGATTGGGAATTGGATTTGGGGCAGTCTTTGACCATGTGACCTTTTGAAGCACACAAAAGACAGAGTCCCAAGTCGATTCACCTTTGATGTTCTTTGGGAAACTGTTTTCCTGTTGAATTTAAATGGTATATCTTGGGTCAATTCTACATTCACTTATACTATGGTATACATATGTTAGATACTTGCGTTGCTAGGAGACACAGTGGGGTTGGGCATAGGCGCCCAGGGTACACATAGGAGTGGGGCAGCGCTAATTAGTTCTCCTCAGTGTCTGTCTACACTGAGGAGGTAAGAGTGCTGCCCTATTATACTATACTAGACAAACTGATTACCTTGCAGTCTAACTTTGTCTAGGTAATGCATATCTCAGTGTCTGTCTACACTGAGGAATCTAACTTTGTCTAGTTGCATAACTTACATTTGCCCCAAATTGTCCATAATACTAACATTTCCATCTTTTCCAAGCTTCAATGAAATGTTGTTAGCATGGTTGTTATTGTTGGAAGACTTATTGTTGCCATGCTTCTTCCCCCCCTTCTTGTTCTTGTTGTTGTTCGAGTTGTTAGAATTGGAGGAAGGCTGGTTGTTGTTGTTAGGGATGGATTTGGACAAGGACCCATTTGGTCTTGCAGGCATTCCAAAGTTGTCATACTCCTTGCGTTCCCAGTATCTGCTGTTGATCTCAAGTGAATACTGTCTGAGTTTGGCGAGAGATTTAAATCAAGGGAAGTGAAGGAGGCTGTCCTTGATGCATCTGGCCAACCCTTTGTATGCCGCATGTGTGAGGGTAGAATCATTCCACTGGGTGCAAGTGGAAGCTCAGGAAAAATCGATGAAGTATTGTGCTACACAATGGGTGTCCTTCATGACTATCTTGCCAAGCTTGATTTCTGCTTGTGCAGCATTGTTAAATGGACCAAATTTGGTCTCGATGTCAGGAACTGTATGCCGGCAAGCCGACTATTCATTTCAGCCCACTCAGCCCAACTCCGCCCTCACTTGCTATTCAACATTATGCCCTCAGCCCATGGACTATATGCACCTCGTGTATCCGTCTTGGCATCACGTGCTCCTGTCAAATCACTCCACTCATTTATGTCACATTCCACATGCTCACTTTTCCATTCCAAACTCATTTATGTTTAATATCTTTCATTACGTTTCATTTCATTTTCATCTGTTCGCAATTCCATTCACTCCTTTATATCCGAATCTGCTATTACGTTCTTAGGGTAACTTTGTTGGGAATCTGAGTGACACATCACTCAACAATGTCACGGAGGAGATCATTATTGGGACGTAGTATTTCTGTTTCTCGCTTTTCGTGTTCCTTAGCTTTCTCATTCTATTATAGGAATCTATCCGACTCCTAATAGATTAGAAAGTAGTATAAAAGGCCTTGTACTATTAGTTCAGTCTTCAGTCAGAAAATCAATCCTGATTTTGACTAAGTTCCTCTGTTCACTTCCGTCTCACTTCGCTATCATGAAATTTGAGGACCGTGTGATCCAAGTGGGTGCAACGCAAGTACGTTGAAGCCAACCCCAACTCCGAACCTCGCCAATAACCTTGCCATTGGGAGATTTATTAATATACAATTATGTCTTTATCATCATCGTAACACTCGAGTTCTTGACAAAAGTCTTTCCAGACCTTAAGCCAGCTAGGCTCAGGTGGGATTTTGCCTAGAATAGTGGGTTCAAAGTACTGAAGTGCAGGGCCTGTGAGGTATAAAATGGCATACTGGACCTTTGACACATCCAACAAGAATGCAGATGGATGGTTTCAAAAGTTCAGTGTGTATTGTAAGAAGAATGTGCAAAGCTTAGCTTGGTCAGTGCCATTATAAACCTCAGGCTCATAAACCTTGGCATGATGGCCAGGGTTGGGATTGGATCTAGAGAGTGGTTGGGCAAATCTATCGATGAGTGCATTGACAATTGTGTTAGTACTAGAAGTGGAATTAAGAGTTGGATTGGAATTAAGAGTCGTATTAGAATTATAAGTGGGGTTCAGATATGAAACTTGAATAGGGTTCAGATTTGCCTCATCGTCATTGTTATCATCTGTTATGACTTGGTAAAGCTGATGAGTCAGTCAAGTCATGCAGAGCATTCGAGGTGGCTAGGCTTCAACGTGCTCATGTGTTATGCCCTGCTGTTCTGTGTGTGCCACTGATTTGGACAGAAGAGAGACCCAGGAAGATGCTGAGAGTGTCAGCCCAAGCGAAGGACTTTAGACAGGAGAAAGGTGGACAAGGGGATGTGAACCAAGTTGATATTCAGAGTGAGGAACTATCTACATACATCTGCTACTTATATAGGTTAAGAAGCAAGATGTGGAATAGGGTGGCATAAGGAATGGAGAACAACAAGGTAGGAAGGATCATGTGGAGGTATTGTCCACAGTGATCAAGAATAGAATAAGAAATGTAGGTGAGAATAGAATAATGAAAGATGGCTGATAATAAGATAATGAGGGAGTGGATGAGAATAGAACAATGAAAAATGGCCGAAGATAAAACAATAGGGCCATAACCAAATAATAAAGGAATAATAAGTGTCCTGAGGAAAATGGGTAAGGGAATGGATGGGGAATGAGAGAATAGTAGAGGATAGAGGGGATGGGATGATATGAGAAGAGTGGTCCAGATAATGTACTGGATGTGCCAAGCTGAGACCATGTGATAGTGAGGGATGATATGGGTGAGGGTTGGTCAGTCGGTATTGGTGAGTGAACTGGGACTTGTTATCGTGGACTTGACATCATCAATTGGTTCTTCTTCGTCATTGTCCTTGTGTTCAGGAGGAGCATTCCTGCCTGATGGGCTAGCTTCATGAATCAAAGGTTGTTCTGACAGTCGTCAAAGTGCAGAAATCTCCTGTAACTGACTCAGGACTTCTATAATGAAGGATAATTATGAGTGGTTGATCGAGTATTCATGATGGTCATAATATGCAAAGATGATATGCAAAAGAGGTGTGATCAGGTGTAGAAATCAGATAATACTGTTATGATGTGAAGGAATAATATAATTGTACTTAAACATAATATCTCCCAAAGGTAAACAATGGCAAGGTTCAGAGTAGGGTATGGCTTCAACTTGTATATTGTGCCTACCAGATCACACTGGTCTCTAATTTCAGAATAGCGAGACAGAAAGAAAGGCTTAGTCAAAATCAAAGTCAATTATCTGACTGAGGACTGAACTACTGAATGTACAAGATCTTCATACTACTTTCAAATCTACAAGGAGTCGACTAGATTCCTATAATTGATAAGAAAGCCATGGATCATGAAAAGTGAGAACAGAAATACTATGTCCCAATCTTGATCTCCTCCATGACATTGAGGGGTGATGTATCACCCTGATTTCCAATGGAGTTACCCTACAAGGAATGTAATAACAGATTGGATGGAAGAGATAGAACAGAATTGTAAATAAATGAAAATGGAGCAGAATGTAAATGAAAGGATATTAAATGTAAATGAAGTGAGAATAGAATTGCAAGCATATAGAGTTTGACGTAAATGAGTGGAGTGTATTGACAGGAGCATGTGATGCCAAGATGGATACACGAGGTGCATATAGTCTGTATCAAGTACACATACCGAGGATCTGGTAACTCAGCAGTACCAACCAAGATACTCCGTTAGTAACCGTGTACAAGTCACTCGACAAGTTGTCCTCAGTTCGACACACATATCGGTCACATTCCTCACCTCCATCCCATGCCTACTCCTCACCCCTCGGTCTGCCTCACCTCGGGACTTCCTGCCCTTGTGTTATCCTCAGTTACAGCCCTTGTTTTATAATCGGGCACTTCCTATTGTCCTATCCTTGGCCACATTCTTATTATCCTATCCTTTATTGTTCTATGCCCATTTACATTCCTTTATTCTAATTTTACTTGTTATGAACAATGGCTGCATGCTCTGCATACCTTATTGTTCCACATTCCTTATTCCACATGTCGCTTCTTAATCTATATAAGTAGGACATGCATGTACATATTTCCTCATTCTGGGTATCGACTAGGCTTAGGCCCTTCTACCTTCTTCCCCTCTGTTAAGTCCTTGACTCAGGCTGGCATCATCAGCATCCTCCCGAGTACCTGTCTGTTGCAAATTGGTGGCATGCACGGCAAGTAGGGTGCAATGCATGAGTACATTGAAGCCAACGCCACTTGTCTTGGCCTGCAGGACTTGGCCATTGTCCACCTGACCCCTCAGTAGTACCGAAGTCCATCAGTACCCGAAGCTTGACAAACAGAAGAGGAACTCAGGAGAGTGCTAAGAGTGTTAGCCCAAGTAGGGTATTTCAGACAGGAGAAGGAGAGACAAGGAGGTTTAAGCCAAGTTGATATTCAGAATGGGGAACTATCTACATACATGTGCTACTTATATAGGTTAAGAAGCAAGATGTGGAATCAGGGTGGGATAAGACATGGGGAACAATAAGGTATGAAGAGCATGTGAAGTTATTGTCCACAATGATCAAGAATAGAATAAAGGAATAAATGCTGTTCCCAATCCTGATCTCCATCCTGGTCCTGGTCCTGCTGTACCAAGGTCATAATCAGGTCTGCTGAGTAGGGAAAGTCTACAGCTATACCTGGTGCCTGGGGCGAGTCATTATAGTCATTATGGTGGCTGGCACGCCCGCAGTCACAGGAGATGTCAAAGGGGCTGTTGCAGTGACAGTAAAGCGATCGATCTCAACCATGTTCCAAATTAGACTCTGATGGCACTCATCCTATATCACCTTCACTGTCACCACATCACACAGCCAACCATTCTATTTAGCACACCGATCTTCAGACTCTCAATTTGTCATCATGTCTTCTTCAGAGCTCATTCCTATGCAACGCTACAACACCCAGGACACACGCATCCAGGCAGAACCATTAACATATCATTATCTTCACGTACCCCCACCAGCACATTTCTCACTCAGAAGACGATCCCATCTAATCTACACTCAGTCATATGTGATAGGAGATGCAGTCTATTTCCCAGAAAGCCAAGAATCATACATATTTCTTGGAATGATGTCTAGACCAGCATATCATGATAGGAGTAGAGTGGAATATGAGGCAGAGTTCAGGGCACCATCCCATCCTGATTATCCTGCCCACTCCATTCGACTCACTCTTAAACACAAAATGAGAGTGCATGACCATATACCCATTAGTCCTCCTACTCCCAGACCCCTATCCTTGGATTGGATACTGGAGAAATTGCAGAAGATATGTTGCCTGTGACCTGGAAATAGTCTGAGATGACTCAGTCCCCTGACTCATCCTAAGGCCCCTCAGGAGGTTGTTAGACATTTATTGGTGGACTTCCTTTTTGTTTCTTTTATATGTTTCCCCTTTTCTTGGCATGATTCAGACCTGTTTCCTATTCTGTTAGTCTTTTCTCATTGTTACTCATCATCCTTACCTTTTTGGTTAGTCTCCCCCTATCATAGCCCCTAGCCCCTATTCATGCAGCCTTGATGCTGTATCATTTCTCCAGAGTTTCTCTATAGTTTCCTCTTTTGTATACTTTGTTCTTGTGCTTTGTCATTCAACTGACATAGCCAACCTCTCACATCGTTTCACATCATTGCTTGGTTTTTGTATATAAAGGCCTCTGGCTCACCTCTGTAATAACAAGTTCACAAGTTAAAGCCCCAAGTCAAGTCTCCAAGTCCAAGTCAAGACTAGTCTAGAAACATCTAGACTATTGTATTCAAGTCCAAAGTCAAAGTCCAAGTATTAGTCAGCATGACACATTCGCATCTCATCAAGGTCATGTCCCTGTCACATCACACCATATTTCATTCACGATCTACTTTCGTTCATACATTGCCAAGTCACAGAACCCATTCCAGCTGTGCCGAATGACTACACTAGATCCTGCCAGAGAAAAGGACCGGTGCGTGCAGGCTTTTAGGTATTAATTACCTAGAGCAACTCTACAGCGGCTGTTGTGTTTGTTGTCACCACAATCCTGTGCCTTGGGCTCTTGCTCCTCCAGGGAGGTCAGTCAGAAACCCGCAGGTGCTATAGACTTGAAGAGCGTCCCATGAATGCGAAGACGACATTGCGTGTTGGAGCGCACCATGAAGGGTTTGGAGCATGTCGGGATAGGGCACTATTGAGCTACTGCTTCACAATCTGCATGTGGCCACAGGATGGCTGGCAGTTGAGGTCCCTTTGTATTTTCTTGATCTCTGTGATTTAATATCACATTTTCCCAATGAGCTGTGTCTTGTAGGGCTCTAGAATAATAATTAAGCAGAAATTACTTGTCTCAGCTATAGTACATTATATAAAATATTCTAAAATATTCTAATGGACTTTGATATACTAAAAGTAGTTGGTGCCCTATATCTACATGTATATTATATTGCTGCAAAATATCTAACAAGTCTGAATTGATTTGGTGTTGCTATAGCTGTTCTGCAGCTGGGGTTGATCAGGGCCAACTGCCTGAAAAACAATTTTTATTAAGGCAATTTTACATGGATTTTACATTGCCATGCCCTGCACATTGGGTTGAAGGAGATATATTTTTATTTTCAGACAGAATGGCTACAATTTGACTGAGTAATTGCAATTCTCTTTTTCCTGCATGAACAGATGCGAATTTTGGCATGCGCCTTATGTAATGCAAACCCATGTAAACAAGATAACAAAGAAGGATTGCTACCCACTTCCCCAAATCTCTGACCTCATGGACAGCCCTCAAAAGGCCTGAATATTCACCAAGATTGTCAGGACTCGGTGAGGCCGATGATTCGGTTAATGTCTTATAGGCCTTTTGAGGTGGCTAGGCTTCAACGTGCTCGTGCATTGCACCCTGCTGTTCCATGTGTGCCATTTATTTGGACCGGAGCGGTACTGGTGAAGATGCCGAGGGCATCGGCTTGAGCAAAGGACTTGGACAGGAGAAAGGCGGGCAAGGGGGTCTAAGCCAAGTTGATATTCTGAGTGAGGAACTATCTACATACATCCACTACTTATATGGGTTAAGAATCAAGATGTGGAACAGGGTGGTGTAGGAAATGAAGAACAATAAGGTATGAAAAACCATGTGGAAGCATTGTTCACAGTGAACAAGAATAGAATAAGAAATGTAGGCAGGAATAGAATAATAGAGTATGGCTGAGAATAAAATAATAAAGGAGTGAATGAGAATAAGACAATGGAGGAACAGCCGAAGATAATACAATAGGGCCATAATTGAAATAATAAGTGGACATCAAGTGTCATGGGGGAAGATGGGTAAGGAAGTGGTTGGGAAATGAGAGGATAGTGAGAGGTGGAAGGGATAGGTGGGAGAGATAGTCTAGACGATATACCAGATATGCCGAGCTGAGACTGCATGGTAGTGAGGATAGTATGGGTAAAGGTTGGTTGGTTGGTTGGTTGGTAATACCGAGTAAATCAGAGCTCGGTATCATGTCCTTGACAAAGATAGACCCCTAACATGTGTACCACCTAGTACACATCTGAGAAGGCAATGAATGGAAAACTTCCTTCTGCACATGCTACAGATCTTTTGAGTGGTGTATAATGCCCTTTGGACTCACTAACTCTCTGGCAGCCTTTCAGTGCCTCATGAATGACATCTTCTCTGACCTCTTGGATCTGTCCATACTAGTATATCTAGATGACATCCTGATCTACTCCAACAACATAGAGGAACATAGGAACCATGTCCAAGAAGTCCTCCGGTGACTCCAAAAGAACTACCTATCTACCTGAGCAGCCTTCTATACCAACACCATGGAGTACCTTGGGTACATCCTCTCTCCCAATGGCCTAACCATGGCCAATGATAAAGTGAAGGTCATTTAGGAATGGCCCGAACCCTAAAAGATTAAAGATATCCAGTCTTTCCTTGGTTTTGCAAATTTCTATTAACACTTCATCTTTAACTATTCCAACATTACAGTTCTGCTAACCTGTTTAACACAGAAAGACACTCTATGGAACTTTACTGAGAATTGCAGAACATCCTTTGAGACACTCAAAAAGGCATTCACTACAGCCCTGGTTCTAACACAATGGATCCCCAGATCCCAACTCATGTCAAGACGGACACCTCGGACTACACCCTCACCACAATTCTGTCTACTATATCACTGATGGATAATGATATCCACCCGATCGCCTTCCACTCACAAACCTTCACACCCCCAGAACTAAACTATGACATGCACAATAAGGAACTACTGGCTATCTTCAAAGCATTTAAAACCTGGAGACACTACCTGGAAGGTTCAGCAGACCCAATCAACATTGTCACCAGCTATAAGAATTTGGAATACTTCTCTATGACCAAGTTACTCACCCAATGGCAGGTCCGATGGTCCAAATACCTGTCACAGTTTAACACGGTAATCTGCTTCCAACCAGGCCACCTCAGCACCAAACCCAATTCACTCACTAGATAATAGGATGTCTACCCTAAAGAGGGGGGAAGTGACTACACCAAGATCAACCCACACAACTTGCAACCAGTCTTTACAATGGAACAACTCATATCGTCACTTTGGGCTACCTCTCTAGACTTACCAGTCATCTGAGCCATGATGATCATGAATGTGGAACAACTCCACAATGACATCCAAGCCTCACTCCAACATGATCCAACTGCCTCAGCTCGAATGGACAACCCCACCAATTGATGAACCACCACCAAGGAAGGACTCCTCCTCCTCAATAAAAGAATCTACATCCCCAATCACAGAAACCTCCGACTCCAAGTCTTACAAGACAAGCATAACCATCCAATCTCTGGGCACTTTAGCCAGAATCAGACATTGGAACTCATACAAAGAGACTATGTCTGGCCTAAACTCCGAGCATCGGTTAAGTCCTACTGTTAAATCTGCATGTTGGCACTTAGCTAGAGGCTTCCGGAAGGGTTTTCGGAGGGTTCCAAATGATTTCCGAAGGGGGTTCATACTCTGAGAATGGAGGGGGTTCGTACTCCAAGAATGGAGGGAGTTTGTACTCCAAGAATGGAGGGGGTTCATACTCCAAGAATGGAGGGGGTTCATGCTCCAAGAACGGAGGGGGTTCGTACTCTGAGAACGGAGGGGCTAGGGGTTGTGGATTTGGGATTGGAACTGGAAGGGGGACAGGGAGACAGGAAGCACCAGGGGGATGGGGACTGTTCACAGTATAGAGAGATACAAGTGGTTTGAGGTCACAGGGACTTGGCTTCAACTTATGTGTTGCACCCTCCTCGATCGTCTGCCCCTAATTTCAGAAAGTTAGAAAGTTTACCAGAACTTAATCGGAAACTATGATGCAGAATTAAGTCGATATTCATACTGGCAAATAGTCCAGTCGACTAGTGACTTATATACATGTAACTAGTCTTGTACTATCTTTTGCTGAGTAAAGACAAGGGGGGAAAGAGAGTACAAGGGGCAATATAAAATGAAGAATAAGGGAGTGAGGTATGCAATGATCCTGCACGTCATCTATCAAAGGAGCAGAACCTTGACTTTGGAATATTCAGAGGTTCGGAAACATGGAACCTCGGAATGATGCATCGGAATCCAGAAAGCAGTTGATCAGGCTTTGAGCGATCAGAAAGGTCCCAGAAACAATGCAGGTGGTTGTGGGGTTTAATGTGGGTTTATTTGGTGGCATGGGCCATAACACCTATGTTAAGTCTTGCACCACTTGTATGAGGTCTAAGCCACAGAGACACCACCCTTATGGATTAGTCAAATAACAACTGATCCCCAAACAACCATGGAACTTCATCTCTATGAATTTTATAGAGAAACTGCCCACTTCAGGTGGCTATGACACCTATCCTTGTCATAGTAGACTGCCTAACAAAGCAATTTCTTTTCATCCCCATCACCAACACAATTACTGCCCCAACCCTCGCCAAACTCTTTGTCCTACATGTATTCTCAAAGCATAGGGTACCATAACTTGTCACCTCAGACCAAGGAACCAAGTTTGTTTCCTTGTTCTTCTGATCCCTTGGCAAGGCTCTGGACATAAAGCTTCACTTCACCTTGGGATATCACCCCAAACCGAAGAGGATGGACAAGAATCAAACCCTCAAACAATACCTACGAGTAAATTGCAACTACCAGCAAGACAATTGGTCAGACCTACTAACCATCACTGAATTTGCATACAACAATGCCCTAAATGCAATGACAGGAATCTCCCCCTTCTATGCCAACAAGGGCTATCATCAGAACATCACAGTATACCCCAAACATGACCTTGCCTCCTCTCAAGCACATGATTTCTTAGTCGACTTAGATGAACTTCACCAGCAACTCTGAAAGACAATATCTGAAGCTCAAACATGATACTCAGCATCCACAAATCAATGTCAAGCAGTTCCTCTGGAATTTGAAGTTGGAGACAAAGTCTTTCTTAAGTCCAAGAACATTCAAACTATAAGACCCTCTAAAAAGCTAGCAGAGAAGTTTCTAGGTCCCTTCAAATTTATTGCACAAGTAGGAACCATTTCCTTCACTCTACGACTCCCCAACAGCATGTGAGCCATCCATCCTGACTTCTACATCTCCATGCTCAAACCTTCTACTCCAAATACCTTCCCCAAACATGTACTTCCACCCCTACCCCTGGTCATTATCAACAGGGAACCTGAATATGAGATCTCCACAATCCTTGACTCAAAGCTTGACAGGAGAAGACACAGGTGCTCACTCCTGCACTTAGTCAAGTGGTCTAGGTATGAAGGCACCAAAGACAAAAAATCCCAATGAGCTCAACCATGCCTCTGAAATAGTTTCTGACTTCCACTGAACATACCCCTCCAAACTAGGCCCCTTGATGTTGTCTTAGACATTCTTACCTTAATGCTGACTGGTTCACATCAGCATAGGCATTTTCACTCAACTTGGGGTTTTTAATGATAATTCAAGATATATATTATTTACTCTGGAATTCCAGGCTTATCCTCTGATTCTGAGCCACCATCTCCTCTCAGTTCTCCCTCCTTCTCCTTCTCCTTCCAAATTTCCCTCAGCATGTTTCCCCACACCTCATCTGTATCTTGGGACCAGTTGAACCACTGAGCTTGCTCTATGATTTGGAGCTAGTTGGTGTTCTCAAAAGTATCGGCTATCTGCTTGGTTTCATCCCTGATATCTTGGACCTCTTGCCTTAACACCTGCAGGTCCAAAGATACCCCTTTCCAAAATGCCCTCTTCTACCACCTCCCTCAAGAGTGTGACCCCTGAGGGATCTGAACCCCAAGGTTTCCCTTTGACCACCACCTCTAACCTTCTCTGCTTTGGCAGTAGATCCAAAATCCCCTCCAAAGCCTCTCTATCCCTCCTCTTGCCCTTCTTGCCCTACTCACCCTTATACAGTTCACACTTTACCTTCCAATATTGGCAGATCACACAAGATGTGGATTTTTGTGAGCTGGTGTTACATACCATTGCAATGGTTGGTGAATACATGTAACAAGTTGCTGTTTAAATAGTGCCCACAGACTAATGCCAGATAACCTGGCATAGTGGCCTTTTGGCCCAGTTGGAAGAGCACATTACTGTGGGAATTTGTTGCCTTTCACAGCTGGGCCATAAACAAGGGTCCCCTTGGCAAATGCAGTGTTTGCATGTCTAAGACCCTGAGTTGCTTCCCCTAGTCCCACTTTTGGATGCCTGTTGGTACAGATCTAGACAAAGGCTTATCAGATTTCTTCAATTCGATTAGAACAGCCCAAGACCCACCTCAGAACTGGCTACCCTGGCATTCCTTAGCTGGATGTTCTCAAGGCCTCCTGGGCCTAAGCAATTCAGACCACCTCTTGTTTATTGAGCCTATGGATGTGCTCTTTTTCTCACTCAGTGTCAGGACTCAGTGATGCCGATGATTCGGTCAATGTTCTATAGGCTGTTTGGGGTGGCTAGGCTTCAACGTGCTCGTACGTTGCGCCCTGCTGTTCCATGCATGTCACTTATTTGGACAGGAGCAGTACTGGCAAAGGGGCCAAGGGCGTCAGCTGGAGTGAAGAACTTGGACAGGGAAAAGCAGACGAGGGGGTCTAAGCCAAGTTGATATTCTGAGTGAGGAACTATCTACATACATCTACTACTTATATGGGTTAAGAAGCAAGATGTGGAACAGGGTGGTGTAGGAAATGAAGAACAATAAGGTATGAAAAACCATGTGGAAGCATTATTCACAGTGAACAAGAATAGAATAAGAAATGTAGGCAGGAATAGAATAATAGAGTATGGCTGAGAATAAAATAATGAAAGAGTGAATGAGAATAAGACAATGGAGGAACAGCCAAAGATAATACAATAGGGCCATGATTGAAATGATAAGTGGACATCAAGTGTCACGGGAGGAAGACGGGTAAGGATGTGGTTGGGAAATGAGAGGATAGTGAGAGGTGGAAGGGATAGGTGGAAGAGATAGTCTAGACAATGTACCGGATATGCTGAGCCGAGACTATATGGTGGTGAGGATAGTATGGGTAAAGGTTGGTTAGTTGGTTGGTTGGTCAGTCGGTAATACCAAGTAAATCAGAGCTCAGTATCATGGCCTTGACACTCAGTCATACCTGAGCCACCCTCTCCATATGTCAAGCTTTGGATACTTACGGACTTCAGTACTGCCGAGGGGTGTTGGCAAAAGGTCGGGCAGACTATGGCCAAGTTCTGCAGGCCAAGAGTAGTGGCGTTGGCTTCAATGTACTCGTGCGTTGCACCCTACTTGCCGTGCGTGCCACCTATTTGCAACAGACAGATACTTGGGAGGATGCTGATGATGCCAGCCTAAGTCGAGGACTTAACAGAGGAGAAGAAGGTAGAAGGGCCTAAGCCTAGTCGATACCCAGAATGAGGAAATATATACATGCATGTCCTACTTATATAGGTTAAGAAGTGATATGTGGAATAAGGAATATGGGACAACAAGGTATGTAGAGCATGCAGTCATTGTCCACAACGAGTAAAATTAGAATGAAGGAATGTAAACGGGCATAGAACAATAAAGGATAGGATAATAAGAATGTGACCGAGGATAGGACAATAGGAAGTGCCTGACTATAAAACAAGGGCTGTAACCGAGGATAACACAAGGGCAGGAAGTCCTGAGGTGAGGCGGACCGAGGGGTAAGGAGTAGATGTGGGATGAGAATGAGGAATGCGACAGATATTTACGTTGAGCTGAGAACAACTCGTCGAGCGACTTGTACATGGTTACTAACAGAGTATCTTAGTCGGTACCACCGAGTTACCGGATCCTCAGTATGTGTACTTGACACCATTGTCTGGACTCGGTCCCTGAGTCCTGACCCCAGACTGGCCTTCTTGTTGAGGCACAACCTCTTCTATAATTGGCAACCCCAAGGTAGTTTAGGGAGCACTGCTAACCCTTTTCCGAGCTGCCTTTTTTGGGCCCTTTTTCTGGGCCACCTTTCAGACCTTCTCAGCCTCCTCATCCATCACATGCTTCTTCTCTACCTCCTCCTTGGCCTTCCTTTTGGCCTCCTCCTTAGCCTTCCTTTTGGCTTCCTCCTTGGCCTTCCTTTCAGCCTCCTCCTTGGCCTTCTTTTCAGCTTCCTCTTTAGCTTTCTTCTTGGCCTCCTCTTTGGCCTTTCTCTCCTCCTCTTTGGCCCTCTGCTTTTTCTTGACCCAAAGCTTTTCGAGCATCACCGAGGCCAGATGCATTTGCTTGATAATTGCAGCCTCATTGTCCATGGTGGGGGTGGTTGATGAAGACATGACCAGCCATCTACGGGAAGGGTCTCCCTTTATACCTTTTCACAACACCTAATCACATAATCTTCCCATAGTAACCTCCATCATCATTAAGCACCAGAACCTCAAGGCTTGGTCCTAACAGGGGGGCACTGTTATATCCCTGATATAACCCCAACACCTTGGACATCTAACCTAGGGTGCAATAAGAAGATTGTCCCCAAGTAAGTCCAAATCCACCCTATCACTTCTGAACCTCATCACTCTACTCTAAACCCCAACTGGAAATGGCCACCTTAGACCTCTTTCCTTTCTCATTGAACAATAGTCTTATTGTAATGCTAGATGTAGATTTTACTTATAACCCATTTTCATTCATCTTATTATTCCCTTGGACATTCTTAATTAGTTACAATAAGGACTGCTGTGAAAGGCAACAAATTCCCACAGTGATGTGTTCTTTCAACTGGGCCAAAAGGCTACTATGCCAGGTTATCTGGCATTAGTCTGTGGGCACTATTTAAACAGCAACTTGTTACATGTATTCACCAACCATTGCAATGGTATGTAACAGTACCTCCCCCTTAGGTACCGAGCCCTCGAGGTACCACAGTGATGATATCTTAACAGGTTTCCCAGGCCTGTCTGTAGCTGCCCCCAAGCACTCTAATTACTGTTTGACATAGCAGACCCCCATGATATCATGGTCCATCATGTAAGCCAGGGTTCCTGGGGTCCAAGTGATTGCAACAACCCTCTAAATTATTGCGCACACAGGGATTTGAACCGCTGACCTTTGGTCAACCTGGCATACTGTGAAAGGCAACAAATTCCCACAGTGATGTGTTCTTTCAACTGGGCCAAAAGGCCACTATGCCAGGTTATCTGGCATTAGTCTGTGGGCACTATTTAAACAGCAACTTGTTACATGTATTCACCAACCATGTTATGGCCCGTACTCCCACTAAACCATACCAACCCCCACAACCACCCACACCTTTTCCGGGACTTTTCCAATTGCTCAAAGACCGAATAACCAATTTCCGGATGTCCAATATATATTCCAAGGTTCCGCGTTTCCGAACCTCCGAAGACTCCGAAGTCAAGGTTCCGATACTTTGATAACTGACGCGC
>QLPG01014638.1:12002-22391 GCA_003314385.1 Gomphus sp. MG54 | reverse complement strand
GAAATCAACTAGGTTTACGCCTTCTTGTCCTCCCCTCTCCTGTCCCAAGTCCTTTACCGGGCCGACACTCTCGGCACTCTCCCGGGTATCCCTCTGTCCCAAATCAGTGGCACGCATGGGAAGTAGGGCGCAACGCATGAGCACGTTGAAGCCATGCCACTACTTCTAGCCTGCAGGACTTGGCCTTTACCCATCCGACCCCTTCGGCTCTCCCGAGGCCTGTCAGTATGTACGGTGCCTGACAGGTAGTTCAGCAGTGCTGACCAGATGATCCGTCAGTAGTCATATACAAGTCACTTGATGCATAGGTTTCAGCTCAGCACACATACTATCCGCATTCCTCGCTCCCATCCCATGTCTACTCTTGACCCCTCACTACCATTGACCCCATTGTGACCACCAATTTATCCTTGTCCTGCTTTATCTTGGGACATCTTTCCTTGTATTATCCTTAGCCATGGCTCCATTGTTTTATAGTCAGTCACTTCCTATTGTCCTACCCTTGGCCACTTTATTGTTCTATCCCTGTTTCCCCATTCATTCATTCTAAAATTACTTGTGGTGGACAATAACCACATGCTCTGCATACCTTGTTGTCTCACATTCCTTATTCCACATGTCACTTCTTAAACCTATATAAGTAGGACATGCATGTACATATTTCCTCATTCTGGGTATCAACTTGGCTTAGGCCCTTCTACATTCTTCCCCTCTGTTAAAGTCCTCAACTTGGCCCAGCATCATCAGCATCCTCCTGAGTACCTGTCTGTTGCAAATCGGTGGCATGCATGGCAAGTAGGGTGCAATGCATGGGGATGTTGAACCCAATGCCACTACTCTTGGCCTGCAGGAGCTTGCCATTGTCTGCCCAACCTTTTCAGAAGTCCCAAAGTCTGTCAGTACCCAAAGCTTGATAGTCATACAGAGTCTCAGGTTGCCATTCCAGTCTTCAAAGAAAATAAGTCCATCATCTTGTTTGGAAAATAATGGTGCTGAATGTTTCTCCAGCTGGCCTCCCTTCTGATCTCTCTGCGTACTTTGGAAAAATAAGGATCCATTTTGTATCCATGGACAAATATTTCTGTTTCCTTTGGATGGATCTGAGAGAGCAGGCTAAATATTTTAGATCCTTGGAAAGGCATAGAAATTTCCTTGTGGTGTGTCTCAGTTTCTACAGCAGTCTGCAGTGTATTAATCTCCAATTTTTTGTTTTCCTCTTCAAATTGGGGAGTAATTTCTTCATAGAAGTTGGTGAGAAAATCTTGATCTGAATTTGGGACCATGTATGCTGATCTATCTTTAGTAGGGCCTTCTTAGTATGGCACTCTCCTTCTGAGTCAGAAGATGGGGTCCACATTAGAATAGACTCTTCTGGCCCTGTGCATAACTTGAAGATCCAGGTAGGCTACAAACACTGTTCCCCAGGTAAGAAGTCTCCTGTTTACATTTTGGAAAATTCTGCTCAAAACTAATGCTGCATGGTCTGTAATAGCTCTCCCTCAATGTAAGATCTCTCAGGGAAAGAGCTTCCCTTTCAGTGGGTGAGTAATTCCTTTCAGCCAATTTGAGGGTTCTTGACCAGTATGCAATGACTCTTTCCACTTTGACAGTGGTCTCTTCAAAATCCAGTGCCAAAATCCAGAGATATGGAGCCAGGACATTTTCATGACTCTTTGGAAAATGGCTAGACCATTTCTATAGCCAAATGGCATCCTTTTAAACTGGTAAAGTCTCCTGTGTGTCTGGAATGCTGTTTTCTCTTTGGCTTCATCAGCCATTTTTAACTAAGTAAATCTGGCAAGAGCATCCAAGGTGGTTAACCAATTTGATCTGGTGAGGGCCTGAAGAATAGTGTCCTGTCTTGGTAGTGGAAACTCATCTAGGACTACTCTCTCATTGAGTTTCCTATAATCAATACACATCCTTGGTTTCCCTGGTCTGTAGACAATAAGAACTGGGAGTCCCCAGAGGCTTTTGGATGGCTCAATCACTTCCAACTTTATCCAGGCATCCATTTGTTTATCAATGATTTCTCTTTTGGAAGGGGAAGTGTTATATGTTATAGGGTGGAAAAGAAATTTCCTTTGCTCCTGGTCTCAAGTTGATTTTAACTTGGGCATCATAATTCTCTAGGCACCCATCAAGCCCAAAGGCCTCTTTGTTTCTGCGGACCACTTTTTCTAAGCCCTTTCATTGACTAGGACTTAAATCAGGTGAGAAGTGAAGTTCCAAAATCAATTGAGTGGTTGGAACATCTTCTGCAGGTAAATCTTGAGTTTTGGGTCCTCCAGGTACAATTTACGGTTTAGGGTCATCTGGACTTAGATATATGCACTTTTCTTTCTTGATTCCCAACTTCTCTGTAACTGCCTTGATTAGGTGAGTATGTTTCTGCAATTTCTGAACCTGTTCCAAATTTCCTTTGTAATTTTTCAGCCAGGAAGTAGGATTCCAGGCCTAATCTAATAATTGCCCTTGATGGATTATGACTGGTCCTTGCAAGAAATTAGACATATAAAGATGTGAATTATGTCTTGAAATTATGGAATCTGTGATGCCATAACAATCTTCTGGGCCCTTGTGTAAATGAATATTTCTTTCCACATTCTCAGAATTTCCTGGGAAAAATACTCTGACAGGAACCAGGGCTGCTGATTGGGATGGAATGCAGATTTCCTGGGAAGCTCTAACATTGGAGTCTAGGATTCTTTTTCTGATCTGTTTCTTGAGATTCTTGGCATGCCTGTGAGCCTTGAACTTGGCAAGAAGTGATGGCAAGTTGGGGATGGTCCTAATTTTCAATGTATGCCTATCCTCTCCTTGTAGAGTAGCTCCAACAGAATTCTGAATAATGGTTCATCTCCCTGAGTTCCCAAACATTAGGAGGATTCATCCCTGACATTGGATATGGAGTATTGGTCTGCAAAATTGTTTCCTAGGATCACTGGAGTGGTCATTCCTTTGACTACATAGGCTTCTATATCAATTTGTACAGGTCCAGCATCTGTTTCAAAGATGATAGGTAGATTGACATATCCTGAGATTTTTGATGTCCCAGTGACCTGAATCAAATTAACTTTCTGACCAGTTTTGACCTTGGGTGATTTGTCCATTCCTGACAGAGCACTGTTATCAGAGGACAGCCCTGAGGGCCTATTTCCTTATTTCCTTATTTCCTATTTCCCCTATATTCACCTTTTAAATCCTTTCCCTTTATTCTATTCTTCCCTTCTGTCAGGGTACAACCCCAAGGGTCTATTCACTTTTCCTTGAGTTTCCTTACATTTTCCTCAATTTCCCTATATTCCTTTCCTTTCCTATTCTCCCTTTCTCTTATTCCAGTTACCAACTATTCCCTACTATTTGTACTTGTTGTGACACAGTAGCTATATAGTTAGTGATTAGGTAAGGGGATCCTCACTCAGTTCTCTTTGTATCCCCTCTACCTAAGGTATGTGACAGTACTAGTAGTAGTTGGTAATAGACTAACCTTGGGATCCCCTCTATCTAAGTCTGAGAAGCCTGTAGGTAGGCTTTGGATTTGAGTCCCAGAGTCAGGCCTAGGACGAAGTCCAGGGCTGGGTGGTGTCCTACTGGATATAGCCTTCGGCAGTCACAAGATCAGTACCGATGGAGAGTTGCCCTTACAACTTTGGGATATCAGAGTAATGTCTGACCTGGAGTCTGCAATTAAATTCTGTTGATTTTTCCATATTCTCCTAGCCAAACCTTGGTAGCAGTAGCATTGGTTCCAAGAAAAGCACACCCTGCTGGTCTGGACATATGTTTCTTTAGTTTTAACAATGCATTTGGGGCAAGGTTGGCAAGTTTGGATGTTCCTAGGAGTGAAGGGGCCTTTTCAGCTTCTCTCATTAATTGTCTCTTTTCCCTGCAATTTTTTGATGATTTAATAGGAAATTTCTTGTCAGGTTCAAGAGGAGGAGAAGTTGGTAGACAAAGGGGAGTTTCTGGATGATTGTCTGATCCCCCCAGCCCAGATATATCCTTTAACTTGTGGAGTATGGGCTGAATGATGTTTCAGTAAACTTCAGGAGTATCCCCAGTAGTTTCCTGTGTGTCAGGGATTTCTTCTGCAATTTCTGTAGTAGTTTGATAAACTTGAGCTTGTTCATCATCCATAAACATTTCTTCCAGGCTCAGTTGGTCACAAAGATTATCATAATCTTCTTGAGCTTGGATATCCTATAATTCTCTGGTAGCCTGCTTGGAATTAATCTTGAAGAATTTCTTGTTAGGCTGGGTATATACATGCTTGCATTCTTTTATCCCAGTGTTCCTAGTTCCTACAGTATTTGCATCCTCTAGCTCCTTTGTCTTCAGGAGTTTGTCTATTGAATACATTACTGTCATCTTCAGGGAACTTCGGTGACAGAAGCCCAGATGGTACTCCTACTAAGTGTGACCATGTGTCATGGTACTGTAAGGGCAACCCTCTTGCAGCCTCTCAGAGGTGTCTCGGAGGCAAGCTAAGCAGGGGGAATCTAAGGTTTTAATTATAACTACTACCTATTTCCATGTGGAGTCCTCACCTAAGTAGCTAAGCAGGGGGAATCCAAAGAGGAAAGTCTAAGGATCCCACTGCTGGTGAACCCCTTTTATACTCTTATGTAAGTGATCTGTGCACTAGCTTACAAATCAATACATCGGAGTTTGTAAATCCAACTTCTTGGTACTAAGTCCAAGGCTTGGGCATTTATTCCGGGTCCTATTCACCATGCTTTAAGATCAGTCCTGTCTCTGCTTGGTGGTTCTCTTGGACTTGGGCATTTAGCCTTGGAGTTGGTCAGAGTTCAAAATAGGACCTTGGACTTGAATCAGGATTTGGAGAAGGTCGTCCCCTGACATCATCCCCCCTTCTAGAGTGCTGGGTCCTCGTGGCATGGAATGATGGAGATTCAAAGGCTGTTGTTTGGATCCTCCGAGGTACTCCTGGATGTTGTAGGTAGAACTCTTGTATCTTAGTGGGAGAATTCATGTCCTCTTCCTTTACCCATATATTCTCTTCATATCCATACCCCTGCCACTTACTAAGAAGTAGAGCCTCCCTTGCATCAGGTGACTGTCTAACACTTTTTCTACCTCATAATGCCCCTCTCCCTCTATTAATTCCAGTGGTAGAGGTGGTTTGGACCTTTGACCTGGAATTGGATCATCAGGGGGTGGGAGGAGTTTGACCACATTGAAGATGGGGTGGAGCCGAGAGAGGGATTGTGGAAGTCAGAGCCTGTAGGCATGTTTTCCCACTTTTCTTTGAATGGTCTATGGTCCCAAGTATTGGTGGCTTAATTTCTGTGAGGGCTGTTTTGTCCAGATATCTGAAGCATCTAGGTACACCTGGTCTCCTGCTTGGTATTCTAATGCTGGGTTTCGGCGTTGGTTGTAATATCATGCCATATCATCCTTTGCTTTTGCCAGTGCTGATTTTGCTTCTTCTAAGGACTGTTCCATTCGGTCTTTTAACTCATTTACCATTTCCGTCTGTGACCTCGGCTGTTGTGGCTCAAAACCCATCTGCAGCTGTTGTCCCGTGTCTAACATGAAGGGAGTTTGCTATGTGGCAGAATGCACATGATTATTGTACTGGAACTCTGCCATCGGTAGGAGTTTATCCCAGTCATCTTGTTGCTCATTGACAAAGACTTGGAGGTACTGCTCTAACTCCTGGTTGACACGTTCCATCTGGCCATCTCCCTGTGGGTGGTAGGCTGTTGTTGCTGCAAGCTTGATACCCAGGAGTCAGTAGAGTTCACGGGTGAACTCCGAGATTAACTGAGGACCTTGGTCCAAAACCACCTGTTTTGGAAGTCCGTGCAGTTTCCATACATGTGTCAGATAGAGTCTTGCAGCTTCTAATGCTGTGATGGTAGTGTTGGTGGGGAGGAAGTGCACCCTTTTGCTTACTAAGTCAACTACATTCATGACCGCATCATGTCCATGGGCATCCGGCAGTTCTACTATGAAGTCTACACTAATAGTATCCCACCGAGCTTTGGGGATGGGGAGTGGTTCCAACTCTCCCATCGGAGGCTGTCTCTGGATTTTGGTCTGTATGCAGGAGTCACAGGTTTTTACATACTGTCCTATGTATCGTGACATCTGAGGCCACCAGTAATTCCTGGAGATTAGTTCTAGTGTTTTTCATCTCCCCGCATGCCCAGCTATTCACGTGTCATGGTGCTGGGAAACGATGCATCTCCAAAGGTCTGGATCGTTTGAGACGTAGATCCTCCCTCAGAACTGGAGGAGGACATCCTGTTCTATCCACTTGGCAGATCATACTGATCTGGAATGCCCTCATCGGAGTTCTATGATAGCCTTGACTACTGGATCTTCTGGGCCTGAGGTCCGAAGCTTTGCTCATATGTCTAGGAGGATACCTCTTTCTTCTCCAACCACCGTAATCCCCTCCAGAGCTTGGATCGTGAATAGCTCCAGTCAGAGGAGGACTATATTCTCATTATCCTCTGATCCTGATCCATGATCTGCTCTCCTGGAGAGTGCATCTGCTTTGCCCATACTTTGTCCTGGTCAGTGATGGAGCATCAAGTCAAAGTGAGATAGAAAGAGGGACCACTGGGCTTGCCTTCGGTTTAACTTCTTAGAGGTTCTGAAATACTCCATATTATTATGGTCTGTCCAGATATTGAACTGGAGTTATGTCCCTTCTAGGAAGTGTCTCCACTCCTCCAGAGCTCGGATGATAGCCAACATTTCTTTGTCATGGATTTCATAGTTTCTTTCCACTGGGCTTAGGCTTTTGGAGAAGAAGGCGATTGGATTCCATAACCCATCTTCTGGTGATTGTCGTGAGATGGTGGCCCCTGTGGAAAAGTCCTTGATGAAGCGCCGATAGAAATTTGCAAATCTGAGGAACAACTGGACTTCCTTTTGTTTCTTTGGAGTTGGCCACTCTGTTACTCCTCTTACTTTTACAAGGTCCATTTCTACCTTCACCTCTGATATGATGAGTCCCAGATACTCAATTTGTGTTGTTTCAAACTGGCATTTTTCTTTCCGAAGATAAAGTTTCTGCTCTTGGAGTCATTCTAACACCTGGAATGTGATCCTTCGGTGCTCGGCCAAGGTCTGAGAATAGATGAGGATATTGTCAATGTATACACAGATGAGTCCTGCTAGGATGAGGTCTTGTAAATTTCATTCATCATTGTTTAGAAAGTGGCTGGACTGTTTGTGAGCCAGAAGAACATCACCAGTGGCTCAAACAGTCCTCGGTTTGTCCGGAAGGCAGCCTTCCACTTGTCCCCCTCCTTGATTCGGATGTTGTTGTATCCCCATCTGACATCCAGTTTTGTGAAATATTTAGCCCCCTTGAGCTGGTTCACCAGCTTCGGAATGAGGGGTAGCAGGTATCGGTTTTTCACTGTCATCACTTTTAACTTTTGGTAGTCCTGGATGAGACGGAGGGATCCCTCTTTCTTTTTGATGAAGAAGACCAGGGATTCCATAGAAGATTTCAAAGGTCGGATGCATCCAGTCCAAAGGTTCTCTTGGATGAAGGCATCTAGCTCTGTTTGTTCTAATGGGGACATGGGATACACCTTGCGGTTAACTGGACTAGCCCCCAGCTCCAGTTCAATGGCATGATCCCAAATGTTTCTCTCTGGGAGCTTGTAGAAGGATTCCTTGGCAAAGACACTCTCAAAACATCGGAGGTATTCTGGGATTTCTGCCTCTGTTTGGACATTTTTGTAATGGGCTGGTCCAACACTCTCGGATTTGCTTTTTCAACATTTGCTCTTTCCTTCATTTGTCTCGCACCTCAGTTCGGTAGGTGTGACATTCTGTTGGACATCGGCTCATTTTAACAGTTTGAGTCTGCCAGTCAATCTCTGGATTATGTTCTTCCAGCCAGGTAAAGCCCAGAATTAGGTCTTGTTTTCTTAAGCTGGTAACCGTGAATGTGGTTCGCTCTGTATGCCCATTCACTTGGAGGATTACATTGACAACCTCCTTGATGCCTCCAGCCTCATTTGGTGATCCATCCTCATTGTAAACTGGAATAGGTCTTTGCTGTTTCTGAGTAGTGAGATGATGTTGTTCTGCATAACTTTTGTTCATGAACTGTCAGGTGGCTCCACAATCCACAAAAGCGGGTTCCGACTTGACCTCTGCTGTAGCCGTTGTTTGGATCTCCACCTTGATAACTAGGGATTTCGGACTTGGGGTGGTAGCAACCACATATTTCTTTGGAAGTCATTTCTTCCATTTTCGGAGTCATATCCGAGTTTGCTTTGGTGGAGCCTCTGATGTTTGTGAGTCTTTTGATGGCTGTCCTTCTGAAAGGGAATATGGAATGATCAAATCACTCTCTTCTTCCAGATATGAGAATCTATTATGTACAGACAGTGGGGGCACACAATTCACCCACTGCCAGTTCCAAAATCCTCCTCTTCCTCTCTCCCAAAATCTTCTCCTTCTGCTCCCTCAGAGTCCTTTGATACTTCTGCTGACACTACTTCTGACACTCCTACAAGGTTCAGAAGTTCTGGAAGTAGCTCCAGTTTTTCCTCCGTACTCATGGTTCGGATGTCAAAGGATAATGGGCAGTCCCATGTATAATGCCCAGTTTTTCTCCATTGGTGGCAAGCCCCTAGGGTGGAACCTTTTGCTCGGGTCCAGTCTACCTCCATTGGGGTCAGAGCTTCCTTAGAGGCTATTGTCGGTGGCATGGGGGCCCATCAGAGTGGTTCTAGGGAGCAAGGAGATGGTGCTGGTATCCTTGGAACTCTGAGCACGAACCTAGGGGATGTGCTGTTTGAGCAGGCAGAGGTCCAAAGTTGACTGCGATGAGTTTCTGTGAACACTTCATTGGCTTCCTGATCCCAGTCAACCCTTCTCAAAGCTTGGGGTTACACTCCCTAGGAGGGTGACCTTTGTCTGTATTCCCAGTTCGAGTCCTTGGCAGAATTTGATCACGATCATCTTGTCATCCTGGTATTCCACGAGATCCACCAGTTCTATGAATCGGTCCACATATTCCTCTATGGAGTCTTTGCCTTGGTACCAGCCTGTTCCTTCTAGTCGGGTAAGGGCAGAGAGTTGTTTGTTTTTCGGGAAGAAATTTTGTATGAAGTCCAATTCAAAGGTTCTCCAGTCCGAATAGTGGGGATGTCCACTCCTCTCACTTCAGAGGATTTTATTTGCAAAGCAGGCCACTCTATTGGACTTGAAGTAGGAGAGATCCTAGTGTATCCGAGACTGGCTGTTAGGGAATTGATCTCTGCATATTGTGAAGTAGATGTTGCAGGAATTGAGGAAGGCCCTCCCCTTCCCTCTGTCTCTATCAAAGTCTGATGGCAGTGCAGGCCTGATTCTGGAGTTTCCTTGCAAGGTGGTAGTACTCCAAGTGTCCTAAAAATGCATACTTGGAGTTGGGTCATCCTCTAAATTTTCAGAGTTTAACCCCTGATGTATAGGGTTATTTAGTTTGGCCATGATTTCCCTAAGGGCTTCATTTATTGTGGCATTCACCATTTGGTTTTCTGCCAGTTCTTGCTCTAACCTCCACAATTGTTCCTCGGAGTCCATGCTGAAGGTGAGACTAGTGGGGATATCTGTGGCTCTGACTATAGAGGAGGGGGAGTCCGGTGTCAGGTATGTGCCGGAGTTGGTACTCTCCGAATTGCTTCCATTGAGTCCAACACCACCTATGACTGTATTGTAACACAGCTCCTGGTCCTTATTGGAGAGACTTTCCTGCTGTAAGGGCAACCCTCTTTCAGCCTCTCGGAGGTGTCTTGGAGGCAAGCTAAGCAGGGGGAATCCAAAGGTTTCAATTATAACTACTACCTATTTACATGTGGAGTCCTCACCTAAGCAGGGGGAATCCAAAGAGGGAAGTCTAAGGATCCCACCGCTGGTTAACCCCTTTTATACTCTTATGTAAGTGATCTGTGCACTAGCTTACAAATCAATACATCGGAGTTTGTAAAGCCAACTTCCTGGTACTAAGTCCAAGGCTTGGGTGTTTATTCTGGGTCCTATTCACCATACTTTAAGATCAGTCTTGTCTCCGCTCGGTGGTTCTCTCGGACTTGGGCATTTAGCCTTGGAGTTGGTCAGAGTTCAAAATAGGACTTTGGACTTGAATCAGGATTCGGAGAAGGTCATCCCCTGACAGGTACATTTACATGCCCCCTGTAAGAGCAACCTACATGGGTACTGATTCCTAGGCAATGCTGAAAGCTAGAACCAGCAGGACACCACCCAGCCCTGGCCTTCTCCCTAGGCCTGACTCAGGGACTTGAACCCTAAAGCCTACTCACAAAGCCAATCAGACACTGGTAAGAGGATCCAGAAGTGAATATATATTAAAGAAAACTAAGTACAATATTGGTGCATACCTGG